>JAQRGA010000271.1:0-52500 GCA_029237695.1 Conchocele bisecta
GGGAAACGAATATTGTGCGTTTACCTTCTTAAAAAACGGTCTTATTTCTCACCAAAAACATATTTTATGAGCACATGTGCTGACAAAACGCATTTTTATTGGGTAAATCATGCACATAACAGAAGTTTACCCTTGTATAACTCATAATAAATGATTAAAAGTAAGACGGTATAATACAATATGTGTGCACGCGCGATATTAGTAGCATTATACGTTACTGTTTTTGTTTGTTTCGACAGATTAATGAAAGTTTGTACATGTATGCCCATTAGACATATGCTTATATGTGGCTGTAACTGTGAAATGGGGCCTATGGGTTTTGTGCCCAGTGTAGATCCAGATCAGCCTGTGCATTCGCACAGTCTGATCAGTATCTGCACTGTTCGCCAATCGATCAATGAAACACCCGTTATACTTATAGCAAGCAACACAGATCGTTATCAGGCTACGTGAGTGTGCGTTTGATCAGCAACTACGCTGTCTACAAATACCACAAAACACATTTCTCCAGTCACAGCCAGATATAAATACATTTGGCGATTATTTAGCGGAAGGATTCGGTTACAGGCGTAGCGAACAGCTCGTATAAAGCACAGAGAAAACCGAGTCGTATTAATAGCGTTTTATGTGTTCAATTCATTTTGTTGCATGCTATGTGTAATAAACTGGCAAAAAATGTCCATATTTTGTTACAGCCCCTAACTGAACAGGCAATACGTGATCTTAAGAACATAACACCTATATGTCCGCAGTCTAGACGAACACCCATATCTGCGTCGTTGTGTTTTTCTCATTGTCATGCCAAACTACTATTCTCCATATTAAATCCCAAAAACTATCCAAACTTAAGTACTTTTTTTGGTAAATAAACAATCCCCCTTCAAAAATGTATTCGACGAAATCTCTTAAGCTATATATACGTACGTATATTGATTGTGTGGCGTGAATAGTTTACATTATATCTGATTTTAACATTGGGGCTAAACAACATGTCTCTTAAAAGTAAGTTTTCTCGTTCTGGTAAGGACCATGAAACGTCTATAGCTACGAGGCTGGTGTCATCGTCTGGTTATTATATGCAATTTCTCGGGATATATACATTTATCGCATTAAAATTGACCATCTAGACAATGAGATAATTGACACACGCCAATTTTGTACCTTCGGACATCTGCGTAATTTCATTAAATACGTTTACAGAATTGACAATATTTTTAAACAATAAAGTCGAATGTTGACAAAATAGAGTACATGCGGAATTATATTCACGGAAAATATCGTAAATTTTGTAAACGAATTTCATGAAATTACGAAGATGTCCAAAGGTACAAAATCGCATGGAGTGTCTCATATAAAGTCAAAATGTACGTGAACGGAAGCCTAAAAAGCATGTGCGCCTAACACATTTTACCCGCGCCAGCTTCAACGACCACGTGGAACTAAAGTAGACACTAATGACGACATTTAGCGTGTTGATTTTGGAACAGACTCACGAATTGCCACCTCACACAGATTGTGCGGGCAGAACACTAAGCGTTCACGCTGTGCACATATTGAAACAATCACTTAATCTGGCGATAGGCGAATATGTTCCTCCGTGGTTTGACAGAACCACTCTTGGCTTATCACGGTGGCGTTTGAAGGATGAAGTCAAATAAACGCCAATAATAACTCCGGTGATAAAAAGACAAGCTACATATACACATTGTTTGAATATACCGTGATTGTTTTCATTAATTATCACATCTTTGATACATGTTCGAGTTTTGTTTGTGCATTTACACAGCACATGGGCACTGTACATGTATGGACATGATGATGTGATAACACAGTTACATCACGTTCGTCCGTATGTACGATCGATAATCCACTCGCTAAAGCTCGCGGATTATCTCCTCGTACATGCGAACGAACCGTGATCTAATTGTGATTAATTATACAGTAGGACACCGTTAAACCGGACATCCACCAACTGTCTGCGTCCTTAATTATGATATAAGACGTAGCAATTTCACGTGTCTCTATACGAATATCTAAATTACAAAATACACCTCTCTTCTTTTCTGTTCAAATAGTATGGTACACACAAATTCCTTGAATAACGTCGAAAGGTGACAGTCTTAACGCTTGAAACAGGTAATGCGAAATGCCATTTCCTCCAACCTCAATCAATGAAAATATGAGTAAAACAAATGTGTAGTAAGAACGTCCCATGTGGGAGTAAAATATCCAAGCACAATACAGAAATATAAAAATATGAAGGACGAAGAGTGGGGTTTACTGGGAAAACGAGATATGTTATATATGTGTATATTCTGCGATGAAGTGGTACTTGTATAAACTATTATATGATACTGTATACACATAGTATGACTAGGCTTGTTGGTTTCACGACCAGTGTAGTCTCTGTTTAGGATATACACATAGTATGACTAGGCTTGTTGCTTTCACGACCAGTGTAGTCTCTGTTTACTGTATACACATAGTACGACTAGGCTTGTTGCTTTCACGACCAGTGTAGTCTCTGTTTACGATATACACATAGTATGACTAGGCTTGTTGCTTTCACGACCAGTGTAGTCTCTGTTTACGATATACACATAGTATGACTAGGCTTGTTGCTTTCACGACCAGTGTAGTCTCTGTTTAGGATATACACATAGTATGACTAGGCTTGTTGCTTTCACGACCAGTGTAGTCTTTGTTTACGATATACACATAGTATGACTAGGCTTGTTGCTTTCACGACCAGTGTAGTCTCTGTTTAGGATATACACATAGTATGACTAGGCTTGTTGCTTTCACGACCAGTGTAGTCTCTGTTTAGGATATACACATAGTATGACTAGGCTTGTTGCTTTCACGACCAGTGTAGTCTTTGTTTAGGATATACACATAGTATGACTAGGCTTGTTGCTTTCACGACCAGTGTAGTCTCTGTTTACGATATACATAGTATGACTAGGCTTGTTGCTTTCACGACCAGTGTAGTCTCTGTTTAGGATATACACATAGTATGACTAGGCTTGTTGCTTTCACGACCAGTGTAGTCTCTGTTTACGATATACACATAGTATGACTAGGCTTGTGCTTTCACGACCAGTGTAGTCTCTGTTTACGATATACACATAGTACGACTAGGCTTGTTGCTTTCACGACCAGTGTAGTCTCTGTTTAGGATATACACATAGTATGACTAGGCTTGTTGCTTTCACGACCAGTGTAGTCTCTGTTTAGGATATACACATAGTATGACTAGGCTTGTTGCTTTCACGACCAGTGTATCTCTGTTTAGGATACACATAGTATGACTAGGCTTGTTGCTTTCACGACCAGTGTAGTCTTTGTTTAGGATATACACATAGTATGACTAGGCTTGTTGCTTTCACGACCAGTGTAGTCTCTGTTTACGATATACACATAGTATGACTAGGCTTGTTGCTTTCACGACCAGTGTAGTCTCTGTTTACGATACACATAGTATGACTAGGCTTGTTGCTTTCACGACCAGTGTAGTCTCTGTTTACGATATACACATAGTACGACTAGGCTTGTTGCTTTCACGACAGTGTAGTCTCTGTTTAGGATACACATAGTATGACTAGGCTTGTTGCTTTCACGACCAGTGTAGTCTTTGTTTAGGATATACACATAGTATGACTAGGCTTGTTGCTTTCACGACCAGTGTAGTCTCTGTTTAGGATATACACATAGTATGACTAGGCTTGTTGCTTTCACGACCAGTGTAGTCTTTGTTTACGATATACACATAGTATGACTAGGCTTGTTGCTTTCACGACCAGTGTAGTCTTTGTTTAGGATATACACATAGTACGACTAGGCTTGTTGCGTTCACGACCAGTGTAGTCTTTGTTTACGATATACACATAGTACGACTAGGCTTGTTGCTTTCACGACCAGTGTAGTCTTTGTTTACGATATACACATAGTACGACTAGGCTTGTTGCTTTCACGACCAGTGTAGTCTCTGTTTAGGATATACACATAGTAAGACTAGGCTTGTTGCTTTCACGACCAGTGTAGTCTCTGTTTAGGATATACACATAGTATGACTAGGCTTGTTGCTTTCACGACCAGTGTAGTCTCTGTTTACGATATACACATAGTATGACTAGGCTTGTTGCTTTCACGACCATGTAGTCTCTGTTTACGATATACACATAGTATGACTAGGCTTGTTGCTTTCACGACCAGTGTAGTCTCTGTTTACGATATACACATAGTATGACTAGGCTTGTTGCTTTCACGACCAGTGTAGTCTCTGTTTAGGATATACACATAGTACGACTAGGCTTGTTGCTTTCACGACCAGTGTAGTCTCTGTTTACGATATACACATAGTATGACTAGGCTTGTTGCTTTCACGACCAGTGTAGTCTCTGTTTACGATATACACATAGTATGACTAGGCTTGTTGCTTTCACGACCAGTGTAGTCTCTGTTTACGATATACACATAGTATGACTAGGCGTTGCTTTCACGACCAGTGTAGTCTCTGTTTACGATATACACATAGTATGACTAGGCTTGTTGCTTTCACGACCAGTGTAGTCTCTGTTTACGATATACACATAGTATGACTAGGCTTGTTGCTTTCACGACCAGTGTAGTCTCTGTTTAGGATATACACATCGTATGACTAGGCTTGTTGCTTTCACGACCAGTGTAGTCTCTGTTTAGGATATACACATAGTACGACTAGGCTTGTTGCTTTCACGACCAGTGTAGTCTCTGTTTACGATATACACATAGTACGACTAGGCTTGTTGCTTTCACGACCAGTGTAGTCTCTGTTTAGGATATACACATAGTACGACTAGGCTTGTTGCTTTCACGACCAGTGTAGTCTCTGTTTTACGATATACACATAGTATGACTAGGCTTGTTGCTTTCACGACCAGTGTAGTCTCTGTTTAGGATATACACATAGTATGACTAGGCTTGTTGCTTTCACGACCAGTGTAGTCTCTGTTTAGGATATACACTGTTCGCAATTTATTTTTTAAGAAAACATATATCGGCTCTTTCAAAGGATTGACGGGGTCAATGAAAGAAGAGGGCTTCTTTCACGGATCCCTTTAATTTTAATATAATATAAGTTCATATAGTATAAAACTATACTATCATGTAATATGGACATGTATGTAACTATATATGCAGTATATCCGCAATCAGAATACACTATTAGTATAGTTTTACTGATATAAGAGCTGTTTAAGACGTAATCCAGTTAGAAATGAAATACAACCATCTTGTCTTAAGCTTAAGTGACTCGTCTTGTTAGAAGGAGTGTTATAATCGTTGTAAACAGTCTACATACGTATTAATCTACACATCCTGACCAGGGTCCATACTGCAAATACTTTCTGACACAGTTCAATTCAACCAAATTGTGACTGGATAAATGGGCCAGTGTAGATCCAGATCAGCCAGTGCATCCCCACAGTCTGATCGGGAAGTTCACCGTTCGCCATTCCATCAATGAATCAACAGTCATGCTTTTAACAAGCAGTATAGATCGCTATCATGCTACAGGAGTGTGCTATTTAATCGATAGCTACAGAACACTGGTCACGAATGACATAAGCCCCATTTCTCCTGTCTCAGACTGAAGAAATGGGGCTTATGGGATTTGTGAACAGTGTGAACCACATCTGTAGCCTGCTAACGATCTATATATTGCTTACTAGAAGCAATACTGGTGTTCATTTAGGAAATGGCGAACAGTTCAGATCCTGATCAGGCCTTGCGGATGCACGCGCTGATCTGGTTCTACACTGGTCGCAAAACCCGTAATCACCATTTATCCAGCCTCAACCACAAATAAAGAACTTTGCCTTTCACAATACGGGACCTACACAGTTCCAACAACTCATTAAACCCGATTTTGTCATGACTGGTCATAAGCAGATCATCACCCAATACAATAGTAGAAGCAAAAAAGACGGAAACAAAAATAAACACCATCGAAAAAAGTCTCAGAAACTCTACGTGAGTACCTAGGCAATTCCGGAAGCTGATGTTTTTTTGTAAACAAGTAACAGACACACGGCTCTCACTGCGCAATCTCCGATAGGCGATAACTTCAGGGTGTCGATAACAAGACGTCATGTCGATATCACCGTCAAGGAAAAATGTAGAGTTGACTGGTGGGCTGCTTTGAACTGTTGTTTGTTGGTCTTTGTGAGATATAGAGAATATCACTTATCAGTCCTTTGATATCACATTAATCCGATGAGGCTAGGAAACGCGTAAGAATTCCGATGCTTGCCGAGGAATTCCTACCGTTTCCGAGCCGAGTATGATGCTTGATAACCAAAGACACTAGCATGGTATTCTGTTTATCAGGTAACTTTTTTATATACGCGCATGCAATGTTTGTCCGATTCTACATGTACCCCTCCCCCCCCCAATAGCTCAGAAACGACTGCAGCCATTGTTCAATACAGCACAGAAACTTCCGTGTGCAAACGCACAGAGACACTGCTAACATATGTTTTGAGCAACAGGGGGCCGTTTCACTAAACTTCCTACGACTAAAGTGTAAATAATGATGGTCTGTAAATTCCACATTAACACATTCTTGGATTGACATTTATTGAGCATAGGCTGCATATATATGGTCAATGTCCAATAAATGTAAATCCATCAATTGAACTTCCCAGACTATCCTAAACGTGCACTCACGTACGAAGTTTAGTGAAACGACACCCTGGGCCCAGAAATTCGTGGTTACTAGCACAGTATATCGTTATATGGAACAAGCCATGTGTTTTTACTAGCACAGTATATCGTTATATGGAACAAGCCATGTGTTTTTGTACCTAAGAAAATGCGCCAAGTTGTATGAAAAATATGTACAGGAGCTCTGATATTTTCTGTAAATAACGTCATATGGTGACTAAATTTTCAGTAGCCAATCACAGAAATCGATAAGGACACTTATCTTGCTAAGTATACTTTGAGGGAGACATTTTCAATGTATGCATACTTTATTTATTTTTTATGCAATAAAATAAAGTAGGTTCTAACCAAAACAAAATAGCTGTGATGATACAATAAATACAGTATACAAATGTACAAATTATGCATCATTTTAATTTTCAAGTATAAGCCGTCGTTAGTTCTATATGATATAATGCATTTCAATAAAAATAAACAACAACTGCGAGGGCGAAGGTTCGAGCCTCCACACAGGCTGATAATACTGTTTGGTAAGCCAGTGAATGGTACCAATTTCGTACGTGCTTAATGCCTGACATACAATATAGAAATTGGGCAGTACTTCTATCCAACATTGTAGGGTCACATAAGTCGAAACTAGCTAGTCATTTTTATTTCAGTAAACGTGGCGTTTTAATAAACAAACACGTTATTTTGTCGAACAGTTTACATCCAGTATAGCAGGCTTCATACAGCACCGCCTGTGTTAATCTTGCCAAGATCAAAAACGTTTCTGAACATATATTGGCAATATCAACACGCAATCAAGCAGTTTGATCGGCTGTGTCTGAGCTGTAGCACAGCTCAGGCTCAGCCAATCAAGCTGCTGACTTTCAAACACAATATTCAAGCATTTTGTAATACTCACATTTACAGATATTGGCAAGATTAGCACAGGCGGTGGTGTATGTGTTGCAAATGATCAACATATGTAATGGTCAACAATTAAATATATCCCTTTGATTATGAAGTATCACATATTGATGGTGTCAAAAGTATCGAAGTTGCAAGCAACGTTGAACTTACGTTGGCTAACGCTTAGATAGTCAAGCTTAGATTTGTGTTGACCACAATTATGATGAACATGGATACCGCTAGATCAAATAGCATACCACGAAATGCTTTTGACCATAATCTATTTTAATCATACGCCAAATCGCAGAGGTCATATCAGCATCCAGACGTTATATATCACTTTTTGTCGTGGCGGACCACATCTCGCCACAGAAACGAAGTCACAGGCGAGGTTGAACTTAATAACGCTTAGATAACCGAGCTTAGATTTCTGTTGACCACAATGTATTTTAGTCATACGCCAAATCGTAGAGGTCAGATAGGCTTCAAGCAGCACCTGAACGACGATGGAGGGGGCGAGCAATGTGTGGCGATCTATGGGAAATGGGGGTTATAGTATTTGACCAGCATAGGTAATGACACTACCAGATGTGTTGCATTTTGACCAATCTGGATCATTATCATCTACAATAGCAGTTTTTTTTTTAACTTGAAGTAGATTATTATTTCGGGTTTTTGTTCTGTTTTACTACTAGTATTTATTTTCATGTATATGTAGGTCGGAATCTGCAGATGCGTAGTCTGATCTGTATCTACACTGCTGTCCAAGATCTACACTATTCATACAGTCATGCAGTCTATGAAAGAAACAAACACACACTACCATATACATTGTATTAGTATCAGGCTGCAGGAATGTGCTAGCACATCAAGAGCAAGATTGACAACAGCTGCCATAAGCCCCGTTTCTCAAATCACCACCATATAGTTTACCAAATCATACCAACCACCTACTGGATTGGCAAATATTTGTCGTCAATCAAGATTCCTGAATGTACATGTAGAAAATGTGTACATTCACACCCTGATCAAATCTACTGGGGCCCGTTTCACTAAACTTCGTACGACTAAAATGTGCAAATTCCAATTATTGGATTTACATTTATCGAGCATAGGCTGCATATGCAGCCTATGCTCAATACATGTCAATCCAATAATTGTTTACAAGAAAACATTGTTAATGTGATATTTACAGACAATCATAATTTTGCACTTACGAACATTTTAGTGAAACGGCCCCAGGTGGCTAATGTGTTCAACAATATACCTGACAAAGTAAAGAAATCTATGATAAACGCCAAACACGACAACCAGAAAAGGCATTCATTGAACAAGCGGTTTTATTGAGCATCTTCAGTTGTGTCTCCGACTGTGCAACTTTTTATCCCAGGTTCTTGAAGAACGGTTAATATTTCGGTGTTTTATGTGTTATTTCGGTATATCTGGTGGTTTGTGTGTATTAATTGTTACCGACATACAATTTACAGCACCTCCCGCGAGCTACACGTGTAAATACGAATTTGTATGTATGTCTGTATGTTGACAGTATAAAATGGGTCCGAAAGTTCGGAACGGTGAATGTGTAGATAATTGACCATTTATGTCGTGTGTAATGATTGAGCATTAGTAGTTGCACAAAACTATGTAAATTACCCAAACCCTACGAAATCCACCAAATCTAACCGAAATTCACAAAAATACCCATATGAACCAACATACTGACCATCTGTTCAAACACCTGTGCTTTTTATCACAGTATATGGCACAGGCGCCTCATGACACTAGCTTAAGCCAAACCCAATTATAAATAGGAAAACGCTTACTACCAGAAATAGGCACAATGTGTACAACTTTAGAAATACACAACCGCGTGTGTTAACCCTTCGAACCCGAAAGCTCGCTATAGCGGTTTATACAAAAAGTGCCGATCCAGATGAGCCGGCTCGTAACGAGCCGTCTCATCAGGATTTGCACTGTTTGAAAGTATTTTTTTTATTTTTGACAACAAAAATACCACATTTGCATAAATGGACTAGTCTGAAAAGCATGTTTGTGACTGATGGATTGGTTGCAAAAATAACATCTGAACATCGATTTGCAATACCAACTCGCAATCAAACAGATTGTCTGTGCCTGAGCTGTAACACAGCCCAGGCCCAGCAAATCAAGATGCTTGATTTTAAACATACTATTCAAATATTTAGAAATAAAACGAAGTACAAATATTGACACAATTGGGCGGTTGGTTGGGAGCATGCGAAGGGTACATTTAACGATGGGTTTCATCCTTACCGGAATCCTGATGTCCCTGGCTTGACACTCAGGTAAATCTCTGCTTCATGGCTATGTCCATTATAAAAGTAATACGATTATTACTAATCCTATTACTTTTGGGAACAAGGGCTAAGTGACTAGGGACGGTGTTGAGGACCTGGCACCAGGTCAGGTTGTTCATATTTCAGTTCTGAGTTTAGGATTCACCCCCCCCCCCCCCTCTATCAGAACAGGTAACATATGAGAATCGACCCCGTAAACCCGGCCTAAAATGACCTTAGCTGTTGACAGGTAGTTAAACAATATTAAATCAAATCGAATCAAGTATTGCCACGATTAGTCGGGATAACCGTGTTAATTGCTGGACATGACTACATGTGCCAGAAAAAATATACATTATAATTTCTATGAAGCAAGTTTCGACAATTTCCTTCAGATATACACAAGCACCTCATACATCTAACACAATCGACACATGTCGGGTGTTTCGTGAAACATGAAAGTTTTCGAAATATTTCTAAATGTTTGTCTACGGAGATAACGTCTAAGGAATTACGTGCAATTATTTTCCGTTTGACTGCTGAAGGGCCAATTTGATGAATGTTTAAATATCAACAATCTATTTCACCAAGATGTTAAATTATTAAACGTAAGGAACTGTTTTCTGTGTTCAAAATCACTTTGGCACAGATTGTGTCTTAGATGAATGAATTAGTTTACTTATTTAACAGGTTAGTTTCGGTTTATATATTTTGCTTGACCTATATTAGCCACACATACCATTTTATTTAATCACATTCCGATGACTACATATATAAATGATGCGGATTTCAATGTATGTTTTCCTTAATGATAATACATGTTCATGATTGCAAAACACAACGCATTGCAGTACGGGAGTAAAGCAGATTTATATACCAGGGGGCCGTTTCACTAAACTTCGTACGACTAAGATGTAAGTGCAGATTTAGAATAGTCTGCAAATTTCTATTGATGGATTTACATTTATTGAACATAGGCTGCATATGTAGCTTATGCTCAATATATGTAAATCCAATGATTGTTTACAAGAACACATTGTTAATGTGAAATTTACAGACTATCATAATTTTGCACTTACAAACATTTTAGTCGTACGAAGTTTAATGAAACGGACCCCAGTATCCGTAACGCCCATACAGTTTCATTGTCAGTTGTTTGTGCCTTGTCTCAAGACATACTGCCCCTCTCCCAATACAACATACTAGTATTATGGTGGCTAGTTAATGACATTGTCAGTTGTATGTGCCTTGTCTCAAGACATACTGCGCCTCTCCCAATACAGCATACTAGTATTATGGTGGCTAGTTAATGACATTGTCAGTTGTATGTGCCTTGTCTCAAGACATACTGCGCCTCTCCCAATACAACATACTAGTATTATGGTGGCTAGTTAATGACATTGTCAGTTGTATGTGCCTTGCCTCAAGACATACTGCGCCTCTCCCAATACAACATACTAGTATTATGGTGGCTAGTTAATGACATTGTCAGTTGTATGTGCCTTGTCTCAAGACATACTGCGCCTCTCACAATACAACATACTAGTATTATGGTGGCTAGTTAATGACATTGTCAGTTGTATGTGCCTTGTCTCAAGACATACTGCGCTCCTCTCCCAATACAACATACTAGTATTAATGGTGGCTAGTTAATGACATTGTCAGTTGTATGTGTCTTGCCTCAAGACATACTGCGCCTCTCCCAATACAACATACTAGTATTATGGTGGCTAGTTAATGACATTGTCAGTTGTATGTGCCTTGTCTCAAGACATACTGCGCCTCTCCCAATAACAAACATACTAGTATTATGGTGGCTAGTTAATGACATTGTCAGTTATATGTGCCTTGTCTCAAGACATACTGCGCCTCTCCCAATACAACATACTAGTATTATGGTGGCTAGTTAATGACATTATCAGTTGTATGTGCCTTGTCTCAAGACATACTGCGCCTCTCCCAATACAACATACTAGTATTATGGTGGCTAGTTAATGACATTTCGTTCATTCGTTTAAACGCCGCTATTAGAAAAAAAAAGAACCTTAAAGTTCGTCACTTGCCGGGTTGGCGACTAACATTAAAAGACTCAAATTTCGCTTCTCACTTTCTAAGACGGGTAGAGACTAAAATTAAGAATCTTGGGGCCGTTTCACTAACTTCGTACGACTAAACTGTTCGTAAGTGCAACATTATGATAGTCTGTAAATTTCGCATTAACAATGGTATCTTGCAAACAATTATTGGATTTACATTTATTGTTATGTTCAATAAATGTAAATCCATCGATTGAAATTTCAGACGATCCTAAATTTTCACTTACGAACATTTTAGTCGTACGAAGCTTAGTGAACCGACCCCCTAATATTCCATATCTTCCTTTCTACTCCGCATAAGGACAACTCATAAGGGCCTAAAATTCGTTCCTTAGTTTCTACACCTGGAAAAGACGAACATTAATAACATTAATGTTCGTATCTATGCGGTGTAGCAACTAAGCAACGAACTTTTAGGGTTACAGTGGAACCTCTCTAAACCGGACACCCTGGGAGGTCCCCAGGGTTGTCCGGCTTAGAGATGCTCCACTGTAATTCAGACAAATGAGCACTCCAATACATGCATATGTGCTGTACGATCAGAACATGCATTATAACATCGGGGTAACGTGACAATTAAATCCATCAACATTAAGCATACAAATGTGTGTAGGTGTCCGGTTTAGACAGCTTCTCCTGTACGGCCCCGGTGCAGAAAATGTTCCAGGTTCTTAATTGTCATCCATACGTGGCGGCCAAAAATGAAAGAAAATTTTGTATTCGTAGAGTTCGTCCCTACGCTGCGTAGGTTCCTGAATGAACGGTTCATATTTCGGTCTTTTATGGGTTATTTCGGTATATCTGGTGGATTCGGTGCATTAGTTACCAACTACAATTATTTACGTCACCTCCCGTGAGTTACACGTATATGTGCTACAGCTCAGGCACAGCCAATCAAACTACTTGATTGCGAGTTGATATTGGTAATAGATGTTTCCGAAACGTTTGCCATAATTGTGTACGAAAGTAAGCAGATTGATTGGCTGAGCCTGAGCATGTGCTACAGCTCAGCACACCCAATCAAACGAACTTGCAATTGCCAACGAGATTGATATTGCCAATGAGCAGGGGGTTGATATACTTGGCAAGTTTATTAACAGCTTAGGTGGTTATGTACTTGTACAGCCGGTTGATTCGACAGTCAGTGATTAAAGTCATAAACTTTGAACGCCAGTCACACCCCAAGCGTGTTTGTAATGTTTTCCTCGACGTAAACACGTACTCCTTTTGCACTTGTACCCGGCTAACGCAAAATACACAACAGCCTGCGTTAATCTTTGTCAAGATGTCAGCGTTTCTGAACATCTATGGCACTATTAACTCGCAATCAAGCAGTTTTGATTGACTGAGCCTGGCAGCTCAGACCCAGCCAATCAAGCTGCTTTGATCTTAAGCATAATATTAAAGATATTTGGATATAAAAAACAAAGTTTGCGCTTAAACGCCAGAATATTCCGACCACTAAGCCTTTGCAAACGTTGAACATTCGTACTAAACGACCTTGCGATTTTCATTTACAGAAATCTTTGTAAACCTTGTAAAATATATTTCCATGAAATATCGCGCATCTTCTTATTCGCCATATACACGGAGCCCCCAGGGACGTAGAATTCTTTTTTTTATTAATTCGTTTTCCCACGAAATAACAATTCGTTCCCTCAATTGAACAATTTCGTTCCCTCGAATTAACAATTCGTTCCCTCATATTAACAACTATTCGTTCCCACGAAATAACAATTCGATTCTCATGATATAACGCTTTGTTCCCTCGAATTATCATTTGTCATATCGTGGGAACGAATTGTTAATTCGAGGGAACGAATTGTTATTTCGAGGGAACGAATTGTTATATTGTGGGAACGAATTGTTATATCGTGGGAACGAATTGTCATTTCGAGGGAACGAATTGTTAAATTGAGGTAACGAATTGTTATTTCGTGGGAGCAAATTAATGAAAAAATCCATGTTCCCTGCAGGGCTCGTACATGTATCCATGTAATTGTACATGTATGTAAATGTACATGTCTGTAAATGTGTAAATGTACATGTATGTAAATGTACATGTATGTAGATGTACATGTATGTAAATGTGTAAATGTACATGTATGTAAATGTACATGTAATGTAAATGTAAATAAATGACATGTATGTAAATGTACATGTATGTAGATGTACATGTAGTGGAAAATGTGTAAATGTACATGTAATGTAAATGTACACTTGTATGAAATGTACAAATTGTATGTACATGTAAAGTAAATGTACATGTATGTAAATGTACATGTATGTAGATGTACATGTAATGTAAATGTGATAAACTGTACATGTATGTAAATAGTGGTAATGTACATGTATGTCAAATGTGTAAAAATGTACATGTATGTATATAATACATAAGTATGTAAATTTAGTAAATGTAACATGTATGTAAATGTGTACAAATGTACATGTATGTTTAAATAAATGTACATGTAATGTATATGTACATATGTAAATGTACAATGTATGTAAATTCTGTAAATGTACATGTATGTAAATGTACATGTATGTAAATGTACATGTATGTAAAATGTTAACATGTAGGTAGATGTACATGTATGTAAATGTAACATGTATGTAAAATGTACAAATGTATGTAAACTGTACATTGTATGTAAAATGTACATTATGTACTGTAGATGTACATGTATGTAAATGTACATGTATGTAAATGTACATGTATGTAGATGTAACATATGTAAATGTACATGTATGTAGATGTACATTGTATGTTTTTAGATGTACATGTATGTTTAAACTGTACATGTATTGTAAATGTACATGTATGTAGATGATACATGTAATGTAAATGTACTATGTTATGTAAAACTGTATCAATTTATTGTATGTAAATACATGTATGTAAATGTACAATTGTGAGAAATGTACATGTATGATAAAAAAAACGATGTACATGTATGTAAAATGTACAATGTATGTAAATGTACATTGTATGTAAATGTACATGTATGTAAAATGTACATGTATGTAAATGAACATTATGATGTAAATGTACATTGTATGTAAATGTACATTGTAATGTAAATGTAGATGTACGAGATGTAATGAATAAATGTACATGTATGTAGATGTACATGTATGTAAATGTACATGTATGTAAATGTACATGTATTTACATGTACATGTATGTAAATGTACATGTATGTAAATGTACATGTAATGTAACAAAAATGTTACATGTAGTAAAATGTACATGTATGTAGATGTACATGTATTAAAATAAAGTACATGTATTTACATGTACATGTAATGTAAATGTACATGTATGTACAATGTAACATGTATGAGATGTACATGTAGTCAAAATGTACATGTATGTAGAATGTACATGAATAGTAAAATGTACAATGTATGTAAATGTACATGTATGTAGATGTACATGTATGTAGATGTACATGTATGTAAATGTACATGTATGTACATGTACATGTATGTAGATGTACATGTATGTAAATGTACATGTATGTAGATGTACATGTATGTAAATGTACATGTATGTAAATGTACATGTATGTAAATGTACATGTATGTAAATGTGTAAATGTACATGTATGTAAATGTACAATGTATGTAAAATGTAACATGTATGTAGATGTAACATGTATGTAAATGTACATGTATGTAAATGTACATGTATGTAAAATGTACATGTAATGTAGATGTACAATTTATGTAAATAAATACATACCTTATGTAAAATGTGTAAATGTACATGTATGTAAAATGTACATGGTTATGTAGATGTACATGTATGTAGATGTACATGTATGTAAATGTACATGTATGTAAATGTGTAAATGTACATGTATGTAAATGTACATGTATGTAAATGTACATGTATGTAGATGTACATGTATGTAAATGTACATGTATGTAAATGTACATGTATGTAATGTAACATGCATGTACGATGTACATGTATGTAAATAAGTACATGTATGTAAATGTGTAAATTGACATGTATGTAAATGTACATGTATGTAGATGTACATGTAATGTAAAAGGTACATGTATGTAAGAATGTACATGTATGTAAATGTACATGTATGTAAATGTACATGTATGTAAATGTACATGTATGTAGATGTACATGTATGTAAATGTACATGTATGTAAATGTGTAAATGTACATGTATGTAAATGTACATGTATGTAGATGTACATGTATGTAAATGTACATGTATGTAAATGTGTAAATGTACATGTATGTTAAAATGTACATATAAAGTAGATGTACAATGTAGTACAAATGTACATGTATGTAGATGTACATGTAATGTAAATGTACATGTAATGTAAAAAATGTACATTGTAATGTAAATGTACAATGTATGTTAGATGTACATGTATGTAAATGTACATGTATGTAAATGTGTAAATGGTTACATGTAATGTAAAATGTACATGTATGTAAATGTACAAGTAATGTAAATGACAATGTATATAAATGTGTTAAATGTACAATTTATTTGTAAATGTACATGTATGTAAAGAATGTACATGAATAAAGTAAATGTACATGTATGTACAGTTACATGTATGTAGATACATGTAATGTAAATGTACATGTATGTAGATGTACATGTATGTAAATTGTACATGTAAGTAAATGTACATGTATGTAAATGTACATGTATGTAAATGTGTAAATGTACATGTATGAAAATAAATACATGTTATGTAAATGTACCATGTATGTAGATGTACAAGTATGTTAAATGTACATGTATGTAAATACTGTACCATGTAAAGAAAATGTACATGTATGTAAGAAAGTACAATATGATAAATGTACATGTAATGTAAATGTGGTAAATGTACATGTATGAAAAATAAATAACATGTATGTAGAGTGTACATGTATGTAGATGTACATGTTTATGTAGAATACATGTATTAAATGTGTAAATGTACATGTATGTAAATGTACATGTATGTAAATGTACATGTATGTAGATGTACATGTATGTAAATGTACATGTATGTAAATGTACATGTATGTAAATGTACATGCAGGTGAAGATTACATGTATGTAAATGTACATGTATGTAAATGTGTAAATGTACATGTATGTAAATGTACATGTATGTAGATGTACATGTATGTAAATGTACATGTATGTAGATGTACATGTATGTAAATGTACATGTATGTAAATGTACATGTATGTAATGTACATGTATGTAGATGTACATGTATGTAAATGTACATGTATGTAAATGTGTAAATGTACATGTATGTAAATGTACATGTATGTAGATGTACATTTGATGTAAATGTACAGTATGTAAATGTGTAAATGTACATGTATGTAAATGTACATGTATGTAGATGTACATGTATGTAATGTAAATGTACATGTATGTACATGTACATGTATGTAGAATGTACATGTATGTAAACTGTACATGTAATGTAGAGTACAGTATGTAAATGTACAGTAATGTAAAATGTACATATGTAGATGTTACATGTATGTAAATGTACATGTATGTAAAATGTACATGTATGTAAATGTTACATGTAAGTTAAATGTGTAAATGTACATGTATGTAAATGTACATGTATTGTAGATGGTACATGGAAGTAAATGAACAAATGTATTAAGTAAATGTACATGTATGTAAATTGACATGTATGTAAATGTAACATGTATGTAGTATGTACAAGTATGTAAATGTACATGTATGTAAGATGTACATATATGTAAATGTACAGTATGTAAATGTACATGTATGTAAATGTACATATGTAAAGTACCTATGTATGATTTACGATGTACAATATGTAAATGTACATGTATGTAAATGTGTAAATGTACATGTAATGTAAATGTACATGTAAAAGAAATGTAAAATGTTACAATGTTAAATGTAAAGTGTGGGAAAATACATGTAGTAAATGTACATGTATGTAGAATGTACATGTATGTAAATGTACATGTATGTAAATTGTACATGTAGTAAAATGTACATGTATGTAAATGTACATGTATGTAAGATGTACATGTAATGTATGTACATGTAATGTAGATGTACAGTTATGTAGAATATTGTAGATGTACATGTATGTTAAAATGTACATGTATGTAAATGTACATGTATGTAAATGAAATACAATGAATGTAGATGTACATGTATGTAAATGTACAATGTATGTTAAAATGTACATGTTTAATGTAGATGTACAATGTATAGTAAATGTATTCATGTATGTAGATGTACATGTAAGTTTAATGTACAGTATGTAGATGTACAATGTAGTTAAAAGTACATGTAATTGTAAATGTACATGTATGTAGATGTACATGTGTAAGATGTACATATATGTAAATGTACATGTAATGTAAATGTACATGTATTAGGAATGTACATGTAATGTAAAACTGTACATGTTATCATGTTAGATGTACATGTATGTAAATGTACATGTATGTAGATGTACATGTATGTAAATGTACATGTATGTAGATGTACATGTATGTAAATGTACATGTATGTAGATGTACATATATGTAAATGTACATGTATGTAAATGTACATGTATGTAGATGTACATGTGTGTAGATGTACATGTATGTAGATGTGTAAATGTACATGTATGTAAATGTACATGTATGTAAATGTACATGTATCCATGTAGGTACAGCATCACGTGCAGCGGCGTCTATCACAGGTTGAAGTAACGGACCAAGGCCTATACAACAGGTCCGGCGACTAACAGTTCAATAATCTTCACACAAATATGTATTTTTATCGAGATATTTATAATTTATATATACAAACACGGTTAGGATTTTAATTATTAGTAGTTATAGTATATCAGCATGAACTTTGCATTTCCAATACTGTTGAATTGAACATGAATTTTGCCTGCCTTCTATCACCGGTTGAAGTATGATACCAAGGCCTATAAATACATTAAATACTAGAAAACGTCGATGGCGCGCCATCGCAATATACCCACTTTCCCCAAATGCCAAGTCCGAAAGGGGGAGGTAATCCATGATGGAGAGTCGGATAAAAAATCCGAATTCACTTTGCGCATCAGCACATCAAAACGAAGCTACGAACCAAATATCAGATGCGTAGGTATTAATGTGAAAAGGTTTTTCGACCTACGAGGAAAAATATTGAAATTCCAAGTCCGAAAGGGGGAGATAATCGAAGGTCGGATCAAAAATCCGAATTCACTTTGCGCATCATAACGAAGCTACATATCAAATATCAGAAATGTAGGTATTAAGGTGAGAAAGTTTTTCGACTTACAATGAAAAATAGGGAAATTCTGAGTCCGAAAGGGGGAGATAATCCATGATGGAGGGTCGGATGAAAAATCCGAATTCACTTTGCGCATCTGCACATGATAACGAAGCTACATACCAAATATCAGGCGCGTAGGTATGAAGGTGCAAAAGTTTTTCGAGTTACAAGAAACGTGACGGACGTACGGACGTACGGACGTACGTCCGTACGGACATACGGACGGACGGACACTCGTGACGAAAACAATATACCCATTTTTTCCCAAAAAAGTGGGTATAATTAAGTTATCCAATTAATATGTCTCAAAACCTTTTAATATCGTTCTTAA
This sequence comes from Conchocele bisecta, assembly GCA_029237695.1. Lineage (NCBI taxonomy): Eukaryota > Metazoa > Mollusca > Bivalvia > Lucinida > Thyasiridae > Conchocele > Conchocele bisecta. The sequence goes on from JAQRGA010000271.1 coordinate 19,665, forward strand.
GAAGTTATTGAACCTGATTTGAATACGTTTTTATGGTAAAAAGAGTCTTATTTCGATGTTTTAATTTAACTTAGGCATTCTAGCAGCCAAGGGAGATCATCCAAAATAAATTATGAGATAAATGCAGCCCTTCCAGCACAGTGGAAAAAAAATAGGATTTTTTCCAAAAAATATAGGACACTATATCTAGCCACCCGCGTTACACCACAAATCATTTATTTGTGCAAATAAGTCATTTACCTTAACTTATTACATTAAAAAAGAGATTTTTGAAAAACAATTAAGAATGAATTGGCTCACATCATGGTACTACATAAATTAATTTTGTTGAAATGATATCAACATCACATTAACTAGAAAAAGACGATGGCGCGCCATCGCAATATACCCACTTTCCCCAAATGCTAAGTCCGAAAGGGGGAGGTAATCCATGATGGAGGGTCGGATAAAAAATCCGAATTCACTTTGCGCATCAGCACATCAAAACGAAGCTACGAACCAAATATCAGACGCGTAGGTATTAAGGTGAAAAAGTTTTTAGAGTTACAAGGAAAAAATGGGAAATTCTGAGTCCGAAAGGGGGAGATAATCCATGATGGAGGGTCGGATGAAAAATCTGAATTCACTTTGCGCATGTGCACATGATAACGAAGCTACATAGCAAATATGAGGCGCGTAGGTATGAAGGTGAAAAAGTTTTTCGAGTTACAAGGAAAAAATGGGAAATTCTGAGTCGGAAAAGGGGAGGTAATCGATGATGGAGGGTCGGATCAAAAATGGGAATTCACTTTGCGCATCAGCACATGATAACGAAGGTACATATTAAATATCAGGCACATAGGTATGAAGGTGAAAAAGTTTTTCGAGTTACAAGGAAAAAATGGGAAATTCTGAGTCCGAAAGGGGGAGATAATCCATGATGGAGGGTCGGATCAAAAATGGGAATTCACTTTGCGCATCTGCACATGATAACGAATCTACATAGCAAATATGAGGCGCGTAGGTATGAAGGTGAAAACGTTTTTCGAGTTACAAGGAAAAAATGGGAAATTCTGAGTCCGAAAGGGGGAGATAATCCATGATGGAGGGTCGGATGAAAAATCCGAATTCACTTTGCGCATCTGCACATGATAACGAAGCTACATAGCAAATATCAGGCGCGTAGGTATGAAGGTGAAAAAGTTTTTCGAGTTACAAGAAACGTAACAGACGTACGGACGTACGGACATACGGACGGACGGACACCCGTGACGAAAACAATATACCCATTTTTTCCCCCAAAAAAGTGGGTATAATAAGGACAAGTATCAAAAAGTGAAACAAAAGTAAGTTAGACTTTGTTTTACTCCCTGTTATAACACATATTGTGTTCGAACAGGGAGTAAGCTTTTTTCAACTGAGTTGTTCCCACTTATTGATACTTTTAGGTATATTGATGTATTTATAGACCTTGGTACGTTACTTCAACATGTGTCTTCTATATCTCGTTTGATAACATATATCAGCCAATGCACAAATCTCTAATAAATAGTTTTCTGCAAGATTTCTCATTTCTCATTAAAATGTATGTTGTTACCACCAAGTTTCAACTGAGTGGTAACAACATACACTTTGGGATGCGTGTGTGTGGTGGGGGGGGGGGGGGGGGGGGGGGGGGGGGGGGGGGGGGGGGGGGGGGGTTTGGGTGGGGTCTCACATAGCAGCACGTTTTCCGCTTGATCCGCTACAGTCTGCACTATATCGCTACACCACAATCAACGGTAAAAATGTGCGTAATAGCTGTTACACTTCGCGCACTAAAATGTAGAAAATCCCTGCAGGCGCTGACGTTCATACTTCACTATGTTTGTATTGGGAAACAATTCTACAATATAACACACACATATTACCATAACCTTACCTGGTAATGTGTGTATTAGCAAAATTCTCAGGTCACTCTCCAGGAAGTAGAATGTAAACAAAGAACGCTTCAAACGCACATTTGGAAAGACTACTCCGTCATATCTGATGTAATGCTATGTAATGAAATGTAATTAGAGTTGTATTTATGCAGTCATAAAATGGCTTCCTACGCCCGACAATGCTTCCGACGCCCCTGATATATACATATATACATATATACATGTAGGTACAACATCACAGGGGTTGTCACATAGTGTGGGTCTGTCCTTGTCTCCAATTCAACAGCAACAGTTACAAGGTGTATGATCACGTGGTTTCAACAACAACAACAACAAATACTTAAACTTCCAGAAGCCCTGCGATTCAAGGTACGTATTCTTTTTTAAACTTTTGTCGTTTTTGCGAAGAATCGATTTCCGTGTCTACTGACACGGAAATCGATTCTTCGCATAAACGACGTAAGCATGTGCCGACCTCCCGGGACCACCAAATGCAACTCATCAAGTCGCGTTTGCTGCGCCATATTTCAACAAAATCCGTTGAAAATTGGAGTGGGCGCGCTTTCAACACGTTCAACCATTGGTGTTGTTGTTGTAACCACGTGATAATGCACCTTGCGTTATATAAGAACTTATTTTCCTCACAAGACCACAAATTAGTACAGCCGGGGGCGAAAATGCATGACGTATGTCGTATTTTACCTTCTTCGGTGAAGAGCGGGGTCGTATTTTATCTCCGTCATTAAAGAGTCTGTAATTATGATATCGCTTACTCGCTGATCGAAAATTAGTGGTCTGAATATGTATCATTTGCCAACTATGGAAAATTGGTACATGCGCAATTCTATGTGGGCGCGGCTCATTAATGACAGGAGCCGTTTTTGATCGCTCGACCTGCCATGGAATTGACACGGTTCAATCAGAATTCTAGTGCCAGGTGGGGTGAAGTCGCTTCACCTGCCATATATACTCTTTATTTCCTCTGATTAAGAGATTACATGGTGAATAACAAATAACATTACAAATAACATACATACAAGACATGCATGCAAACATACAAGACATACATACATACTAGACATGGAATAGTGACTTTGCTATACAAACATTGCCTGTGATATACACACGATTCTATCGTACAAATGAAAACTTCATTTTACTTGTCGAGAAAACCGGTTATTATCATATGAATGTAGCTCCATACTAGGATGTACATGTGCGCAGTCTGGACGGGGTCAGCACTGCGCACAACTCGGGTTCGATTAATGGTTATATAAAATAAACGGACAAGCATGACTTAGAAGAAGGCCCAAGACATGTGTGACCAGCGTAGGCCCATGTCAGCCTGCGCATTAGTACACGGTTCACTGTTTCAGATACACGCACGGCAATTATTGCATGGCATCTCATTAAATTAGGCTCCACCCCTTTAGTTACACCACATTATAAGCTCCACCCCTTTAGATACACAGAACAACAACTTGGTATTGGAAATTATAGCAGGTGCGTGTATAATGCTGAAGGTCTTTGGGCTATGATACAATTATTATATACCGCTCCATGGAAAATAGCAGTTTTTTAGACTGTATACTGCAATGAATGTGTATTTGCAGCAGGTACTGCAGATGCGCGTTATGAATATAGATAGCGGAAGTAGTCGTATTTTCACCGGAAGTTGTTTATTTCATCGATGAGAACATATGACTTTTACTTACATCGTATAACTATGTATTTCATGGGTAGGTATATAATAAACATGTTTATTATCACCCATATATCCATTCCCCACCCCACCCATGCTCCCCTATGCACAATGCGAAGGTCAAATAACTTCAAATTTCATATATTCGCTAACTTTATCCACTAGCTTTTCACATTCAGTAGATGCGTCCAGTGTAGCCCCTGATCAGCCTGCGCATCGGCGCAGTCTGATCAGGTCCTACACTGTCTGCCATTCAGTCAGTAAATCACATAGCCTGCTTCTAACTGCTGTAATTTCGTATTCACTAGATTTTCACATGTAATAGATGCGTGCTCGTTTCTCAATTTCCCTATAATTTATTTACTGTATGAGCGATTGGCTTGAAACTTAACGTGCATGTTTCTCATCATTCATATTTTGATACCCCGCCCCACCCATGCCCCCCCCACCCCCAAGGTCAAGGTCGAATAACACCTTCACATTCAGTATATTTGTGCGCGTTTCTCCAATCCACTATAACTTCTTTCGTATACAGTCGAACCTCCCCGAACGGCCACCTCTCTACAACAACACCCTCTCTGTAACAGCCGCTATTTTATATCCCAAATGGATGATTTCCTCTGTATCTAACCCTTAGACAGCTGAGCATGAACATGTTTGTCTGCTGTTGTTGTTGCCTTCTTTCTCAATAAAAACATGTTTTGACAGCATTTTAGAATCATTTCCATTGGAAATGATTCTAAAATGTTGCCAAAGCATGTTTTAGATGAAGAAAATAAATATCGAAGAAATATCGAAGAAAATAAATAAAAAGCGGACGACACAATTTAATTCAGCATAAAAAATCACGCTAGCCTTAGTTCGTGGCCATGGTACATGTAGTTTGAAAATAATTTTGTAGGAGCATATTTTTATTTTATTTATAGGCGCCCGTAAAATATACATATAAGCTACACAACCACCTTCGTTTATCTTGCCAATATGTCGACGTTTCTGAAGATCTATTGGCAATATCAACTCACAATCAATCAGTTTGATTGACTGAGCTTGAGTTGTAGCACAGCTCAGGCTCAGCCAATCAATATGCTTCAGTTCAAGCATAATACTCATGTATTTTGAATTAAAACCAAATTCAAATATTGGTAAGAATAGAGCAAGCGGTGGTGTATGCGTGTATGCGTGTATGCGGTTCTGATCGCCTCTGTGTGGCTACATGAATGACCATGCAGGCAGACAGACAGACAATTCGTTCCCTCAATTTAACAATTCGTTCCCTCAATTTAACAAAAAAAATCCATGTCTCTTGCGGGGCTCCGTAGATAAGATTGTATTTTAATAGTATACTGTTTTAGACAAATACGACTAAAATTAAAGACATTTGTTAAAGGGAGATAAATGTGTAATTACTACATTTGATTCGGTAATTGTTATCCCTATTTCAAGGGAAATAATTCCATCGATTGCCTGTTTATATTGTGATTATTAATTAGTATATATTATGGGGATAAAGTATATAGTGTGGATGAATATCTTACATTATAAAATAAATTACATCATATGTTTTAGTGCGAAATAAATATTTAGTAAATATTAATTTTATTAATTGTATACAGACAATTGCTGACCTTTTGTTAATTTATTTGCTCGTTCATATATGCTAATTTTACACATATTCAAACGCAAACAGTGTAGATCAAATGGTCACATTATAAGAAACAAATGTGGCGTAACTAACGGCGAGGGTACTCTCTGTGCATGCAACTTTTCATGAGAGTCCGTTGTCTTGAGGCCGTCCGGGTTCGGCATATTAAAAACTTCGTAACCTTCAATAGAGCATATGGAGGGAGTAAAATACAATGTGTTAGCTTATTTTTGTTCTTCATTTATTGATGCTTTTATGCATATTTAATGTATATATTTATAAACCTCGGTCCGTTACTTCAACCTGTGCCTTACACCACTAAATTATCTTTTATTGTCTACTGTTTATTTAATTGTTATCACCAAAAATATAAAAATATGCTTTTACAGCACTTTTCATCGGACACGTTTTATCATTTTTTTGTATTACTGAGCAGGAGTAGTGACGATTAAACTGGGAAACTCACAGAAACAAATGGTTTTCTAGGCAAGTTTAGCACAGACGTGGGTCAGACCAAAACGTCACGTGTAAACCTTGATTATCACTGCTTTGATATAGTTGGAATGTATGGGCACGAGGATGTGATCACAGTTAGATCAGGTTGGTCCGTAAGTACGATCGATAAAGCTCGCGGATTTATTATCTCCTGGTACAATCGGACGAACCGTGATATGATCTAACTGCGGAATAATAACTCGGCCGCTACTGTGGTATTGTCCATAATCTCGAACAACATGACTTCCCAACGCCCATCCTACTTGCTTTATATTCGTGAATGGTCATTTCCGAGATAATTTATCTGTGATTGAAGAAATGGGGCTTATGGGTTATGCGTCCAGTGTAGCCCCTGATCAGCCTGCGCATCCGCGCAGTCTGGTCAGGTCCTACACTGTCTGCCATTCAGTCAGTAAATCACATAGCCTGCTTCTAACAAACAATATGTATCCATAAATGGGGCTTATGGGTTATGTGACCAGTGTAGTCCCTGATCAGCCTGCGCATCCGCGCAGTCTGATCAGGTCCTACACTGTTTGCCATTCAGTCAGCAAATCAGCTGTCCTGTACTGCAGGAATGTACTGGATATCAGGATCTAGACTGACCAGAAATGACATTAGCCACATTTCTCTAGTCACAGCCAAGGCATAAGCTACATGAATTTGCACCTACGAACATGTGCGATACCTGATGACAAACATTTATACAAGTTATCATACTTTCCGTAAATGACGTCGACAGCGGACGACGAAATGTTCAGAGCAATTACGGAATAGAAACCCACATTTGCTCTAAAAATTTCGCCAACTTTCGACATCTTTTACATAAAATATCGCAGTTTCTGTAACTATTTTCATGAAAAATCGCACATCTTCTTAGTTATGAAATCACATGGCTCGTCCCGTATGTGATAGCCAGGCACTGGCATAAGAATGCGGAGCTTAATATATGTTCAATGACGTCATGAATGAAGAAATACCACCGACGAGATAGTTAAATACAGATAAATACCCGGTAGGTGGGGCTTGGAAGAGAAAGAAAATTCAACCAATATGTTAAGATGTGTAGTCTGGTTAAGCATAGACCAGAGTATAAATGGACATTTTTTCATCAGATGGTTTCTGGTAACGAATTGTTAATTCGAGGGAACGAATTATTACATTGAGGGAACGAATTGTCATTTCGTGGGAACGAATTGTCAATACAAGGGTACGAATTGTTATTTTGTGGGAACGAATTGTTAAATCGAGGGAACGAATTGTTAAATTGAGGGAACGAATTGTCATTTAGTGGGAACGAATTGTCAATTCGGGGAAACGAAATGTTATTTCGTGGGTTGTTAATTCAAGGGAACGAATTGTTAAATTGAGGGAACGATTTGTTATTTCGTGGGAACGAATTAATAAATGAAAAGTCATGCAGAGCATGATGTTATTAGCCGATCAAATCAGGGTTCAATATATGTCCACATTTTAGTAGTTACGGAATCTCAGGGAAAAGTGAGAGAAGTGTTGATTTCCTCCCCAACCAAATTGAAGAAAAAAAATGAATTCTATTAGAAAAATAGGGGCCCCGAAAACAATATTAATAGGAAATAAAATTTGATGTAGAAAAAAAATTGATCATTTTTTTTTAAAAATTGAAGAAAAAAAAATAAACATTTGGAAAAAAAATTGAAAAAAAAATTGAAAAAAAAATTGAAAAATAATGCTCGCTACCGGAGCCCGGATTTTTTTTAATAGTCCTATATTCATCTACATATATCTGCACAGGTCCACATATTGCCACAATATTGTCAACACAGTTTAGGGAAATGTAATATAATAATAACACGGAGCTACGGTCATGATATTAGTTAGGCATGCAGAAACATATTTTTAGCAAAGGGATATCCCATTCACCAGTCAGGTCGAATACAAATCTTACTTAACAAAGTGACCATTAATTAACGTACTCAACAAAATGTACTAGTCGAATTGACGTCATGCGTATTCAGGCACATGCCCAGATTGGCCTTGATAACGTTGTCACTTCTTTATCCCTTATTTATCGATTTAAATGGTTTAAATCGACTCGAAGCTTACGTTCAACGGCCGCACAAACTCGATTGAACTGCACGCATTCCAATGATTTAAATACGAAGCGCGTTTAAATAGTCAATTACGTTTTTTTTAATGTGCGCACTGGTCATTTAAAAAGGGGCCCATCTGTGACTTTTTGCGCGATGTCAGGCGCAAGACAATCAATAATGTGCGGCATTGACAATAATTAAGGGGGATTGCCGCAATCGCGCGTGCTGGATGCATCCCTGCCATCCCTGCATGATACGTAAACAAATCAAAGTTCGCTATGAAGGGCAATTCGATGCTGGGGTTGCTAGTCGGAGGAGATTTTGAGCAGAGGTCGATTATAAATTAGCCGAATAAACACATTTTACGCGATTATACGTGGCTGAAACTTGTTCTGTTTAATAAATAAAAGCTTTAAATTAGCCCAATAATCGGCGTATGTTGGCGTATATGGCCATTAGAGCCAACTATGGACTTCAACAACAACAACTTCCGGGTTCAAATTCTCTTCCGGCGTTCAGCTCATTACGTATTCAAAATTGTGTTATTTGGCTATATTTAAAGTTTTAAACTGAGATAATTGCCAAAAATGCAAACTTTATCGGTTGATGCAAATTGGAAGTGATACAGCAAAATTCGCGTTCGTAGATTACCGAATAGCGGAGAAATAGCGGAGAAAATGGTTGCTACAAACTTTTTCAGAATTCGATGGATGACCAATATATTAGCCGATCTATAAATAGATCGGCTAATAAAAACAATACATGTCCCTGCGGGGCTTCATTTTAACGTTATTTATTTTACAATTACAAATGATGTACAGTCTTGTATTATTTCACGCTAATCAACTATGTACGATCGAATACCCTCTATATATCCTCTATACAACTGCATATGGTGTTGGAAAGTAAGCAGATTGATTGGATGAGCCTACCTGAGCTACAGCTCAGGCACAGTCAACCAAACTGCTTGGTTGCGAGTTGATATTACCTTGGCAAGCTTAGCAAGAGTAACGCATGAAGCGGTGTATGCAGTTCGTTTCATTCCCAGAGGAAACCACGTGATTTAAACATATTGTATTGCTCTATTTAGATACTATACTGTAGTTTCAAGATATACAATTGACTATAAGAGCAAACGGGTTGGGCTACACGTTTTGACAACATTAGTTACAGCCCTTCCCAATTGCTTATTGCATGTACTATAGATTGTGTTATAATAGCGGTAGACATAACTGTTACTAGGTATAATACAACTTTATAATTCCAGCACACAAATATTTACACAATTCTCTAACATTTGTCCAAAATTTATATCCCAGTAAACTCCCACGCCGAACTACTTTCCGTAACCGTGAGGCGCAGTGAAATTATTAAGAAAACGGAAAATAAGCACATTTTCTTGATGAATTTGTTTCAAATAGGCCTTCGTCCAGTATTCCCGCGACTTTTCGAAGTTTATACCCCGATAAATTCAACAAAAAGGCCATTCATTCCTATAGTATATAGCAAATACACATAGAACTAGAATTTCAAAAAAAATGTTCAGTATAATCGTGTTGCACTGTCCGGTGAATATTACGGAGCTTTATAAGGGACATGAGAAGAGAAACAAATGTTCTGACCAATTTTATTTTTTCGTTCAAACGAAATAGATTAGAACGCATTCCAATTCGTTCTAACGCATTCCAATTCGTTCTAACGATTTCAATTATTTTGTTATAACGCATTCGAATTCGTTGAACGAATTGGAATGCGTCAGAACGAATTGGAATACGTTAGAACGAATTGGAATGCCTACTAACGAATTAGAATTCGTTTGAACTAAATAATCAAATTTGTCAGAACATTTTTGTTCTCTTCTCATGTCCCTTGTAAGGCTTGGTAGACTACAGACCAATTGATTCTCAAGATCGGCCAAGTCTAGTTTTCAAAAAGAAACAGGAACATGTGAATAAGTGTGCCCTAGGAGGAAACCACTTGTCCGGTCTGGCGACCACCATACCATCTCACATACCGACTCAGATCCAAGATCGAACCCGAGCTACATTGGTGAGAAGCAAGCTCGTTACCCTATTGCGCCGACTAGACCACTCGCACATCTGCAAGGTAGGACACTCGTTATCTTTTCAACGCACGGAAGTGGTACTCGTGTACTTTGGGTCCGGCTCACTAATTCAGTAATTGTAACGCGCGCGAAGGCCGGGACCTGATGGTCCCGGCCTTCGCACGCGTTACAATTACTGAATTAGCGAGCCGGGTCTAAGGTAAATAATTCACTTCCGTTGATTGAAAATATAGTGAGTGTCATACTTTCTAGATATTGAATATCAGAATAAAATTGGGTATGATTTAAAGAGGTTTTTCTCGTTCATACCACAAAGTACCTGTGGACTAGACTGGACAACCGCTGTTTGTGAAAGTCACTGGATAAATTGGACTTGAGGCATTTCTGGTCAGTGCAACTTCTGTAGCCTATTTCACCAACATTGCAAAGTATACTTATCTAGCAAAGTATACTGTGAGGGAGGAATCATTTCTTTTTCCCGAAATGCATTATGTCATATAAAACTAACGACTGCATTTCACGAATATGTTCGTTGGAGCGAAACGTAATACAGTGGAACCTCTCTAAACCTAACACGGAGACAAGTTCGTTGTGATTAATTTTGATTGTGTTCATTGCCAGTTATCTTCTATGATAGTGCATGTTCATGATCAAAAAGCACCCAAGCATGTCTTGAAGTAGTCACCTGCATTGTAACATCTCGAAAACGGACAGGGTGTCCGGTTTAGATGGTTCTCACCGTACCATGGGTGAGTATCGTACATTGGCAACCATATACCTGTCAAGGTACGACACTGTGATTTCATGTGGAGTCTCGCGTAGGGATATATTTATCCACCAACACAATGCGTATGTGCCGTGAAACACGGGGCCATGGAATATGTTTGATATCCTGCCAATACGACCTAATCACTGCGTATGAATATTTGCGGTGACTGGGGTTATTCTTTTGCATTTTAAAGCCATTTGTAGATGTTGACGGATAAATAGAATAATAGCAGAGCCTCGCCCATCCCGTTTCCTAAGCCTTGCCAGATATGTTTTCCCATTCACGGCAATAACCTACTATTCTCTATCTCACACCTGGCCAAATATTACACCCGTCAGCATGTTTCTTTGTTTTGCATTCGTTTCCCCGTTATCGTTAGTTAAGCCCTGTCACACTGGCACGACATTCTGACGACATGCGGCGATCTACAGCAATATAAAAATCGTCATAAATTGCGCGGATGGCCACGAGCTGTAAACTGAACGTTTTGTCAAAAATATGTACGGGTGTACTACGATATCTCTTCGATATTTTGGGTCAAATAGTGGCTCCTATATTTAGCGCAGTGTCAGGTGATCTCGCCCGAACTCGAACGATACTCGTAGATAACTCGCGGATTGTCGTACAGTTGTCGAGAATACCCGAATATATGTCGTAGTACACCCGCCAGGTCTCGGCATAATACACCGTTCTATATCGCAGCAAGTCGTACATGTACGTTACCCGTCGTATTTCGCACTAAGTCGTGATGACTCGGCAGTTGTTTTGGGACGGCGAGAACAGACGAGAACATGCGATAACAGGCGACAATGTGTACGACAATGTATGGATGAGTTGCGAGATTGGTGCGAGAAGACCCTGGACGGCGAAAATTTTAAACAGTTTAAAATTCTGGTAGGAACTTACTTAGACATTTGCATCCTTACGATTTGTCTTAAAGTTTTCTGCAACCGTAAGTCAGATTGACTTCAAACTTCATATACTTCCTTATCATCATCCATATTTTCATTCCATACATGTACCACACCCATGTGGCCTTCATGTCCAAGGTCAAGGTGAAATTACTTTGAACAATCATGTTTGTCAAGATAAATATTGTTTTTGCAGCATTGATAATGTACTGATTTGACGAATAGATTGATTTTTAATGGGGTATATATGATTTTTTGTGTGAAATATTAAAATGGTTGCCATGACAACCAATATTATTAAACTTTCACATGTTAAGTGTATTGCAAGATGGTAACAGTACTCGGGTGTATTGCATTGATTTTCAAAAAGTAAACACCTTTTCAACAAATACTATTTTTGCAAATGGCAAAGTTGGTGCCAATTTTTAAGACTACAATGTACTTTCCAACAAATTAATTCTTAGTATATGTGTCCTCCACAAGCACGTACTGCGAAGGATTTCCGGACTTTCAGTCCTTTGATGTACCTACGTGTTCATGTCATTAAACGCAGCACATCCACGGAATTGGTTTCAAAATCGGCTGTCAGTACAAATGTTATTGTGGATTTCAATTTTGCACTTACGAACTTCTTGGTTCTTGCAGAGGGAGGGGTAGGGGTGCGAATAGTGGATAGCGTTTACAAAGTGGTGCGGGATCATCAATTTCCCGGGATTGTTACATTCAACTTATTCCAAGTATATGTGGTTTTACAGCTACAATTTACACATGTATTGTGGATCTTACATGAATTGTGATTTAATATGATATTCATCAGACGAGTTTACTGGTGTCATAAGAAGTAAGGTTATGCCGAGTTTCTTATGATACGAGTCAACGTTGCGTTCAACAAGCAGACAATCTGATACTTATGTACCGATCCAGCAGTCCTAGTATCCTCATATATCTTCAGTACCACTTTACACAGGGGCATGATGAAAACACGTTTTTATTTGTTTTATTATTTTTTTCTTCAAAAAATCTTGCAATGTTTAGTTCAATTCAGCGGTCCTAGTAATGTCATTCATATACATGTATCTTCAATTAAACCACTTTACACAGGGCCATGATGAATATAGATTTGTTTAAATATTTTTTTTATTTGTTGACCGATTTTCAAAATCTAACTTTTGTTTTCTTAGTTACATCATTTTCAAGCTATCTCGCCAGGTTTCGGAGTGAATTTCCAAATTTTTTCGATTTTTGATCCTTTAGGATAAAAAAAACGAAATATTTTGGAAATTGACTCCCCATGTTAAAATCGTTTTTCGCAATAAAATCAATATTTGATGGAATTTCATGAAATAATTTTTTTTGGGGAGGGTGACTTTTTTGTTTATATTGATAAAAAAAGTACTAACTTTTAAATATTTTTTAGATTTAATGTGTTTAATAGCCAAAAGTTCGTCGGCAGAAAAACGTGCAACAGACAGTAGGTGATGCGGCCAGCCAATCACATTCGCTGCAATTGTTATTACACGTGTGTCATGTCCCATTTATGAAATAGTTTACGCCACGTCATAACAATGTTGTTGTATGCGATAAAATTAAAGAAAGTCCGTTATGGCCATTATAAAATAAATGTTAGATTCGCATCCCGGCCCGCCACGAGAATTAAGGCCCGTCCCGATTTTTTATTGGCAATACGTGGTGGTTGGTTGCGTACATGCGATGGGTAATCACATATTTTCAGAGAGAAATAAGAAAGACTTTGATGAATTGTCATCTGCTATTAAGTTAAAGAGTACAGCCATTATTTTCAATCCCAGCATGCAAAGAGTTAACACAAACGATGGTCGATGGTCGGTATTTTCGATATCCTGAAAATATAAAATAAAAAATAAAATTTCACCCCCCGCCCCCATTTTGAAAAAAAATATAATGAAAATTCAGCATTTATTTATTTTATAATGGCCTTAATTTTGTATAAAAATATTAAAGAAAATATACTGAAACCATATTTAAATATTTAAAAACATGACATCACGCTGTTCGGAAGTCAGGTGGTACCACACCCTGATACGTACATGTATACTCGTAATCAGAAATGTGTCTGTGACTGGAGAAATGGAGCTTATGGGTTTTGTGACCAGTGTCGATCCAGATCAGCCTGTGCATCCGCACAGTCTGATCATGATCTGCACTGTTCGCCATTCCATAAATTAAACACCCATCTCGGGGGCGTTTCACTAAACTTCGTACGACTAAAATGTTCATAAGTGCAGATTTAGAATAGTCAGTAAATTTCAATTAATGGATTTACATTTATTGAGCATAGGCTGCACATGCAGCCAACGCTCAATAAATGTAAATCCAATAATTGTTCACAAGAACATATTGCTAATTTTAAATTTACAGAAAATCATAATTTTGCACTTACGAACATTTTAGTAGTAAGAAGTTTAGTGAAACGGCCCCCAGGCTTCTAGCAAGCGATGCATATATCATATCAGGCTAAATGTATGTGCTATTTGATCTGGAGCTACACGACTCACAAATCCCATAAGCACCGTATTTTCCCAGTCACAGCCACAAATAACATACAAAGCTATACTTCTACTGTCTGTTCCACGTTTTGCTGCCGACGAACTTTTGGCTATTTAACACATTAAAACTAAAAAATATTTAAAAGTAAGTACGTTTTTATCAATAACAAAAACATGGGGGCTAAAAATAGATTTTCTACAAAACAATATACCCATGTTTCTATAAAAAGTGGGTATAATGAGCGACAATGATTCTTTATGTTTACCAGTTGATAGAATAGATGAGTATCATAGTGCTATTTATAACAGCTGCAATGGTGTTTCTAGATTGCCTTGCTACAGAACAATAGACAAAATCCATTCACAATGGTGGCCATCTTCTATTTGAATATGGAAGGAATGCACAAGGATATGACAGACGTGACCAATCTTTCAAACAGGATGTGAAGTCCAAATACCGGGTATGGAAGTCTACACGGGTCAGATATACATGTAGCGCCGTTACTAGTCACCCGTTTACATACTATATATATATGTATGTGACTTGAGAAATGGGCCGTATGGTGTTTGCGACCAGTGTAGATGCTGATCAGCTTGTGCATCCGCACAGTCTGATCAGAATCTTCACTGTTCGCCATTCCATCGAGGAAACACATGTAATCCTTCTAACACGGGATATAGATCGTTATCAAGCTATATGAGTGTGTTATTTGATCAGGAGCTACAAAAACCACTCATTAATCCCATAAGCCCCATTTCTCAAGTCACAGGCACATAATTATGCAACTTCGGCATCTGGTCGCAATCTAAACTGGCTAAGTATTAGGCCATATAAAGTACTTTGGTCCTCAGAAACGTGGTTTGCGGATTGTGACGCGGGAGGACGGATTTTTTCATTTATATTCTTTTATATTAGACATGAAGAATCACCAACTTTTTGTCACTAATGAGTGAAGTTAACATCTATTTGCAGGGCAGTATTTTTGATCGACTATGCGGCGAATTTACAAACGAATATGTTTTTATTTGTCCATGACAATAAAATGCGCATGGATTTTTCTGACGCGGCGATATCTGAGAACCAAAGTACTTTTTGTATTTCGTTTTAGAAATATCCGGATTTCACATAATTATTCTAACATTCTAAAAGATTTACACTTGAAACAAAAAGAAATTGGAAATTAATTCGTGTGGGAAATTGCATTTTGTATTTGACAGGAAACGTCCCATTAAACGATAGGAGTGTGGAAAATGATCAACATGTAATAGTGGTTGACGTAGATGAAGACCTGCTGGCTAAATAAATAAATGTTTGGATTCAACGACGGCACTGGCTCGATGACCTTGCATGTCGTCTCCCAAGAAAGGGAGAAAGGAAGGAGGTGAATGCAGTGGAAACCGGCCCCAGGGGGCTAGATCTTACTAGAAAAGTTATCTCTAGTTGTTTAACATGCCCGGACTCTTTCAAATCTGATACACGGGACCGCCGTTTAAAGTCCCCATCCGAAAGGACTAGAAGAGCAGGAAATACAAATAAGTAAAGAAGGCTATGGAGATTGCAAAACAGTCTGTGATATCACATGTCTTACATGTAAACTGGCGGCGATTTAATCGTGGTATCGCAATCGTGGCATCGTAGTACAGTCGACCCTCCCCGAACGGCCACCTCTCTACAACAACACCCTCTCTATAACAGCCGCTATTTTATATCCCAAATGGATTTCCTCTGTATCTAACCCTTAGTTTGCGGAGCACGAAAAGTGTCGTCTGCTGTTACTTTTGCCTTCTTTCTCAATAAAAACATGTTTTGACACCATTTTAGAATAATTTTCATTGGAAATTATTACAAAATGTTGCCAAAACATGTTTTTGATGAGAATTATCGACGAAAATAAATAAACAGTGGACGACAAAACTCAATTCAGCATTAACCTCCATACAACAGCCACCTCTCTACAACAGCCAGTTTTGCGTCTTCCCTTGGGTGGTTGTTGTAGAGAGGTTGCAATGTATTGTCATATTATTGCCGTGATGTCGTTGTATCGACCCGATTACCATACTACGATGGCCTAAACGGAACACCGTAATCATAGTATTTCCATCCCACGAGTGTTTTGAGTCTTGAAACTGACGCACCGTCTCTAAATGACCTTAGCTCTTGCTGGGACGTTAAACTCTAGCCGTTTCCCTTTCTTATTTGTGGCTGTGACTGGAGCAATGGGGCTTATGGGATTTGTGACCTGTGTCGCACCCGATCAAATACCACTCACCTGTAGCCTGATAACGATCTATATTGCTTGGTAGAAGCATGCCGGGCGTTTCATTGATGGAATGGCGAATAGTGCAGATCCTGATCAGACTGTGCGGATGCACAGGCTGATCTGGATCTACACTGTTCGGAAAACCCATGATCCCATTTCTCCAATCACATCCACATTTAATGAAACATAGTTTCAGACACGTGCATTTCGGATTAGCCTTGAAACCGACGCAACGTCTCTAAACGACCTTGGCTCTTGCTGGGAGATTCGGCCGTTTTCACTTTCACCCCTAAGTAACTGGAATGGATTTTGATATGTTAATTTTGCGACCAATCCAATCATCACAAACTGATCTTCAGACTAGTCCAGACAAGTCCATTTATGAAAAGGGAGTGTTTTTGCTCTCAAAACATATGAAAATTACTTGCAAAACGTGCAGATCCTGATGAGACGGCTCGTCACGATCTGGATCTACACTGTTTGCCAATACCACTGTACAGGACTGTGGTGTTGACAGGGTTAATGAATTATACTTTCAGGCCCAATGTGAATTGCACAGTTATCCGTGGTAACCGCCGAACTTCCTGGGAGAAAGATCTGGGGCCCGTTTCACTAACAAATCTTAGTTTGTTCATAAGTTCGAACCTAAGTTATAACTTATGACAAAAGTTATGACCGACTTAAGTCATTGCTTATTTGGTTTCACAACACAAACTTAAGACGGTCATAACAAGTCCGTCTTATTGTTTACAGCTTCGGTATGTGCCGTGCCGCGCGGGTTCGAATCCCGCTCGGGGCTTATATTTTTATGATGACTTTACTTTCCCTTTATGTGTTTTGACATCTAAAATAACGGATTTGCAAGCCTAATGTTGAATATTATTAATTTTTAAAAATAATCTCATGTAGAATATAAATTTTATCTCAATATTCCGACGCCATTGAATACATGTGGATATATTTATTGCCAACTAGTGAACCTTATACTGTAATATAAATTGGCATATGACATGAAACAGCAACAAAAGAAGCAATTAACAATGTTTTTATTTTTACATTCCAATAAAATGGTAGTTCGACCATTTTTTAAATTTTACTTAGATTACCTCATACACTCAGAAATCACGTTTCAGAGTCAGCAGAACACATGTACTGTCGATTATTAATGGTATGCCCGGTCAGATATGGATGTATCTGATACAACTACTGAATGACATTATTATATTTATTTGAACTGGACACGGGTAATTTGTTGATTACATGTAGAAATGCATGCACTGTGTGAGTCAGTGTCACACATATAGGATTGCCCCTGAACATGTTGACCAGTATAGGACTGGATTAATGCGCACGTGCATTCAGCGGACGGGTCTGAATTTTTTGTTAAATGCGTCAGGACTCTTTCTCCATCTAGTCTGAAAACAAGGTATCTCCTTATCAGAAACGAAACACAGGCTAACACTGTCCGCAAAAGTTCTACTCCACTTTCTAGAACCACTTGATTTGCTAATGTTGTATATCTCTCCAGTAACTGCCAGGAAACTTCCAGTTGCGTAAAATCGCAATGCAGTCAACACTTGCAAGGACACTGACAGACTGTGTGATCTCAGGTTTGACCGTATAATGTCAGCATGTGCAATGTCGCATACTTGTAGAAAACAATCACGAGACAGCCTGAATTTCGATATTTGGTCCTCGTTATCCATGAAGTCTAGGGGATTGGTTCGGTCCTAAAGACTCGTTCCCGTCGTAAATTACGCGCCTGGATTATAGCAAATGCAGCTGCCATCGTTTGTATGTTCTGTAAAGAAAGAACAAACAATAATCGGATAGTCAATCAGACGGATGGACGGATGGACGGACGGACGTTCATACATGACACACCATTAGGTGGTATATTCATCGTTTTTAAAGAAAAGAATGACCACTTAAGACACAAAAGGCTTCGGTTACGGAATATGTTGCATTGTTTTTGTTTGTCTTAGGCGACACCTCCAACCACCTAAGATCCCAAACATGTGCCCGGACGAGGGCCGGACGAGGGCAGGGCCGGACGAGGGCAGAGCCGGACGAGGGCAGGGCAGGGCAGGGCAGGGCAGGGCAGGGCAGGGCAGGGCAGGGCAGGGCAGGGCAGGCAGGGCAGGGCAGGGCAGGGCAGGGCAGGGCAGGGCAGGCAGGGCAGGGCAGGGCAGGCAGGGCAGGGCAGGGCAGGGCAGGGCAGGGCAGGGCAGGGCAGGGCAGGGCAGGGCAGGGCAGGGCAGGGCAGGGCAGGGCAGGCAGGGCAGGGCAGGGCAGGGCAGGGCAGGGCAGGCAGGGCAGGGCAGGGCAGGCAGGGCAGGGCAGGGCAGGGCAGGGCAGGGCAGGGCAGGGCAGGGCAGGGCAGGGCAGGGCAGGGCAGGGCAGGGCAGGGCAGGGCAGGGCAGGGCAGGGCAGGGCAGGGCAGGGCAGGGCAGGGCAGGGCAGGGCAGGGCCAACACCGTCCTACACCGACCGACACCGACACCAAGAGACCGACAAGCACCGACCGACCAACTCACACCGACACCGACCAACACCGATTGACACTGACCGACACTGATTGACACTGATAGACACTGATAGACACCAACCAACACCGACCGACACCGACCGACACCGACCGACACCGATTGACACTGATAGACACCGACCGACACCGATTGACACCGATTGACACTGACTGACACCAACAAACCTACACCGATCGACACTAACTGACCAACCGACCGACCGACACTGACTGACCGACACCGACCGACACCGACCGACACCGACCGACCGACCGACCGACCGACACACCTACACCGACCGACCGACACACCTACCGACCGACACCAATCGACCGACAACGACCGACACCGACCGACCCGGACCGACCGACCCGGACCGACCGACCGACAACGACCGACTGACACCGATTGACACCGACCAACACCGACCGACCGACACCGACCGACTAACACCGACCGTGCGAAACCAACTGACCGACACCGACATACCGACACCGACCGATCGACTGACCGACCGACACTGACAAACCTACACCGACCGACACTGACCGACCGACACCAACCGACAGACTGACACCGACCGACCAACACCGACCAACTGACACCGACCGTGCGAAACCAACTGACTGACCGACCGACCGACCGACCGACACCGACTGCTGATCGACCGACTGATCGACCAACACTGACCGACACCGACCGACACCGACCGACCGACCGACCGACCGACTGACAGACCGACAGACACCGACCAACACTGACCAACTGACACCGACCAACTGATACCGACCAACTGACTGACACCAACCGACAAACAGACATACATGTACAGCATACAGATGGTTTGTTACGAGCCGGCTCATCTGGATCTACAGTGGTTGTAAATGTTGTCGATAACTGGGCATAACGAATACTGGTAACGACATGACCTACATCACAAATAGCAATACACGGGTAACTAGCACAAGTGTGGCTATCTATATGTAGCATATGGTTTATATGGCAGATAATTGCTAAAATAGTACGTATGAAGTGAACATTTACCTGCTGTCAGTGAATTGTTTTCTCCACCTCGGCTCACATGGGGGCATCCATCTTTGTTATTTCATAAGTTCCGACTTAAATATTTAAGTTATAACTTAAGACTGCTAGCTACCTGTCTTAGTTTTTCATAGTAAATTTGGATTGTCGTTCTTGCTGAGATGTTTTGTGAAACGGACTAAGCACGTACTCCGGACTTAAGTTATAACTTATGACAAAAGTACTTGCTTAGTTCGTTAGTGAAACGGGCCCCTGATGACGTGAGAGATTGGCCACAATGCACTGTCGCTGACTATTGACTATGTTGAGGTATATGTGGCACCCCATGCGATTTCGTACCTAAGAACATGTGCGATATTTCAAGAAAACCATTTAAAAACTTTACAACAATTTCCGTAAATGACATCGAAAATTGGCGAAATTTTCATAGCAAATGCGGAATTTAACTCCTCATTTGCTATGGAAATTTCGTCATCTTTCGATCTCATTTACAGAAAATATCACAGTTTCTGTAAATATATTTCATGAAATATCGCAGATGTCCGTATAGGTACAAAATCGCATAAGCGTGACTCATATGTAAGTACAGTCAAACCTCTCGAATTCAAACGTCTCAGTTTTCAATATCACCCCGTTGATATCAATCAAACGTCTTATTTTATTTTATTAAATTGTAAGGAATTTATGTTGTTGTTTTTCGATATATACAATCATAATCATGGGGAGGTAATTTGGTGATACATTTTCGTTATTTTTGACCAACGTGTGTAGAAAATAGAAAACTACGAGTATATATTTCGTGTTAGCAACGGAGTGTTTTAACTTAGGAGTTTTCGAAATATATACTACTTGTATTATGCATTTATTTATTTATTTACACCATATTTAAACTCGTGTTGTATGCTGGTCTATTTTCTTCGCTAACGCTCGTGTCGCCCAAGTCGGTCAGTACCGGTCAGAATACATAGTTATCCCGTCAACACAGTGCGTATGTGCCATGACACATGTTTGATATCCTTTCAATACGACCTAATCACTACATATGAATATGTGCAGTTGTCATAATAGTCGATTCTCCGATTTTGAGGATGCGGCTGGGGTTAATTGTGTTTTCATTATATATGTATGTGTAGTGTTAACGGAATAAATAGGATAGTAGGTTCGTGCCGTGAAAGGGGAAAATATCTGGCGCGGCACGGAAACGGGATGTGCTCGGCAGAGCCTCACCCATCCCGTTTCCTAAACCTTGCTCCAGATATGTTTTCCCATTCACGGCACTAACCTACTATTCTATATCAACTCGGTGACGTAATGATCGTGGCTCTATAGCGTCATACAGTGGAACGCGTCTTATTTTAATCTCTTATTTGACTCAATGAATCAACATTTTAACTTTTGAAAATGTAATTCATGCTAACTTACACTTGATAACCAACATTTAATTTATCCAACATAGTATTACATAAATAAGTTATTAATTCCGGACATTGTTAAATACTTCCAGGGCCTGGTATTAGACGTCGACGTGAAAACTGATAGCAATGATGACCTTGACAGAATACATCACGTATTTAGCGGTACAACGAGAGCGGTTTTAAAACATTTACTCGTGCTGTATGGGTTACATAGCATCGTAAGGTATGCGCTGATTTCTTAATCGATATGGATATACAGTGGAACCTCTCTAAACCGGACATCAATACAACAACTGTGATATTATTGTTGATGAGTTTCTTGGTCACTTATCTCCGGTGATAATGTCTGTTCGTGATCGCATAGCACACAACTATGGCTCAGAATGATCAAATGCATGATCTACAGTGAAACCTCTCTAAGCCGGACACCCTGGGACTCCCAGGGTGTCCGGTTTAGAGAGGTTTCACTGTACTATTCATGAGTGTTGACCTAATACATAACTGTATGGTATTTATTAAATAAACATCTTGTTTTGATAAGAAACGAGGCTGTGCAGAGTTTCCTACGAAACAAGAAAATAACGAGGTTAATGAATTAATACCACATTAAATACTGTTATATTATGTTTATTGCATTAGTCTGTTTCGACTGAATTCATTGAAGGATTAAAAACACTGGCTGTTGCATTTACTATGGTATGAAACACACCTGGTCTATTTAAAGGACGCGGAGTCAGAATGACTCCTCGCAAACATTAAAGGAAACAATGTTTTTCTTTCATACTACAGTAGTAAACGCAACAGCCCAATATGTAGCACTGATACATGTATTACATTGCATGTAAATACACCAATATGTAGCACTGATACATGTACTTACATTGCATGTAAATACACCAATATGTAGCACTGATACATGTACTTACATTGCATGTAAATACACCAATATGTAGCACTGATACATGTACTTACATTACATGTAAATACACCAATATGTAGCACTGATACATGTACTTACATTGCATGTAAATACACCAATATGTAGCACTGATACATGTACTTACATTGCATGTAAATACACCAATATGTAGCACTGATACATGTACTTACATTGCATGTAAATACACCAATATGTAGCACTGATACATGTACTTACATTACATGTAAATACACCAATATGTAGCACTGATACATGTACTTACATTGCATGTTCCGCTAGTTTCAAAAATGTAAATACACAAATATGGCGTTCAAATTAAGTCATCTTGTTGTACGTTATTTTGTCGCAATGCAGAATGCGTGCCGCTATTGACAACGTCGTGGAAATTAATGACGTCAAACAAATATTTAAGAATCAGCCTCGCGTGTTTCGACGTGAAAGATTTGTTGCTGGCGAGGAGTACAGCAACAATGAGCTTTGAATATATTGAATGTCCGTACAGTCGAACCTCCCCGAACGGTCACCTCTCTACAACAACACCCTCTCTATAACAGCCGCTATTTTATATCCCAAATAGATGATTTCCTCTGTATCAAACCATTAGACTGTTAAGCACGAAAATTGTCCTCTGTTGTTGCTTTTGCCTTATTTCTCAATAAAAACATGTTTTGACAACATTTTAGAATCATTTCCATTGGAAATGATTCTAAAACGTTGCCAAAGCATGTTTTTTTGGATGAGAATTATCGAAGAAAATAAATAGACAGCGGATGACAAAATTGAATTCAGCATTAAGCCATTAACCTCCCTACAACAGCCACCTCTCTACAACAGCCAGTTTTGCGTCTTCCCATGGGTGGCTGGTTTAGAGAGGTTGCACTGTACATGATTATTTGATCTTGAACCACTCTGCGAGTCTTGTAAATTCCTGCAGGTTCCTCGCACATCACACATATGTCGATGTGACTGGAAACATTGGGCTTATGGATTTTGTGGCCAGTGTAGATCCAGATCAGCCTGTGCATCCGCGCAGCCTGACCAGGATCTGCATTTTCCGCCATATCGTCACCATTCCTGCTCCTAGATAGCAATACAGATTGTTATCGGATTACCATGATTACAGGCGTGTGCAATGTAATCTGGGGCCTGTTTCACTAAACTTCGTACGACTAAAATGTTCGTAAGTGCAAATTTAGGATCGTCTGGAAATTTTATTTGATGGATTTACATTTATTGAGCATAGGCTGCATATGCAGCCTATGCTCAATAAATGTAAATCCATTTATTATTTACAAGAAAACATTGTTAATGTGAAATTTACAGACTATCACAATGTTTCACTTACGAACATTTTAGTCTGACGAAGTTTAGTGAAACGGCCCCCAGGAGATGGAGTGAGCACAAAATCTATAGGCCCCATTTATTTAGTCACGCACACATATTCGTTATTAACGCATTGAATGTAACATAGTTGTGACTGTGACTGGACAGATGGGGCTTATGGGTCTTGTGACCAGTGTAGTGCCTGAACATACATCACACACCTGAAACCTGATAACGTCATTACTTGTTAGAAGCATGATGGGTCTTTCATTGATGGAATGGCGAACAGTGCTGATCCTGATATCATGTGCGGATGCACAGGCTGATCTGGATCTACACTGGTCGCAAAACCCCATAAGCCCAATTTCTCCAGAGCAAGGACCTTATGCCAGAAAGGTAAAAACTAGCTGTTACGTCATTTTAAACCAAAACCACATCCGTTTTCTAGTAATTACGAGGGTTGATCAAAAAGCGACTCTATTTATACAATGTAATTCGAAAAGTAGGCATTATTCGGCGGTAAAATGTATGGCCTGTTAAAATTAAACCTATGTCTAACACAAGCGCCATTGTAACCAAAGATCGGCATGTGAATGCTGACAACTTCTTGATATGGGTACATTGTACAGTCGAGAACTGGGGCCCGTTTCACTAAACATCTTACGACTAAAATGTTCGTAAGTGCAAAATTATGATAGTCTGTAAATTTCACATTAACAATGGTTTCTTGTAAACGATTATTGGATTAACATTTACTGAGCATAGGCTGCACGAATGTATGGGATATATGGCCAGTCTTGCTCTGGGTCTTCCAGGTCAGTCTTAAGGAATGATAAGAACATACTTTGTTAGAAACAGGACTGATGTTTCACTGACTGAATGGTGACCAATGATCTGATCAGACTGCGCGAATGTATGGGATATATGGCCCAGTCTCGCCCTGGGTCTTACAGCTCAGTCTGGAGGAATGATGAGAACATATACTATTAGAAGCAGGACTGATGTTTCCCTGACCAGGACCCGGTTGTACCATAACCATGATGAGGCAGACGAGGCGGGCATTTTGCCAATTATTTGTTTTATGCCAAGAATTAAATAAATCCCTGTGTGGTGGCGGGGAGAATGCTCCCTGACCCCCATGTCGGGACTTGGTTCGCCTCGTCTGGTATTTACCTCTGGTTACGGCCTTGCTGTCTGAATGGCGACCAGTGCAGACCCTGATCAGACTGTGCGAATGCGCAGGCTGATCTTGATCTACACGGGTCGCAGATACCATAAGTCACATTTCTCCAGTCACAGTCACAAATTAACAGTTAACATTTATTTCTAAAACATTACTGGTAGTCCCTCCAAACTGAAACTGAAACTAAATCGTAACGGACTGAATGCATATATCTGCTAATTGCTGTCAGTCAATGTACATGATGTGTTGGTTCCGTGCTTATACTTGCGTCCTGTAATTGGTATGACTAGAGCTTGGGCAGAGTTACAGGTTCCCGGTTTATTGCTTTGTTTTCTGTATCCGGCACCCTGTGAGTTGGAACCAGTAAACTTAAAACCTGATGAACTAGAATAGTTTATGGAACGCGTACGAATAGGTAAATCGGTCACACGGAGGCATTCTGGTATTACCATAGACGCAATGTAAATACAAACAATGGAAACCTACCATTCAAGTCCGAGTCATTATTTGCGACGAAATGGTGCGAGGTTTCCGAGTTGGTAGACCGGTTGCACATTATCTGTTACTCTGTTACGCTTTATGGATGCGGTATTGTGAAGGACGCGGAACAGGACGCAATGGCGTAACTAGAATACATGTACCAGGCGAGTGTCTTATCAAGTTTATCAGGCAAGGCTAGGAAACGCGTAGGAATTCCGAGGATCGCCGAGGAATTCCTACCGTTTCCGAGCCGTGTCTGATAAATGTGATATCAGAAGATAGTAGCAAGTTATTCTATTCATCAGATAACGTTTTATTCTAATTCTAGAGAATAGGCAAATATAAATTGGCATCGAGCCGACAAATTCCGCCATATTCTAACGCCGATAATCCCCATGTACAATGGAACCTCTCTAAACCGGAAACCCTGGGAGGTCCACAGGGTGTCCGGTTTAGAGATCTTCCACTGCAATTATTATAGATAAGCACCGTAATACATGCGTGGGTGTATTGCGATCATGAACTAACATTAGCAATACCGCTAAATGACAGCGAAAGGCATCAACATGGAACAAACGGAGGTGACATAGGTTCCCGGTTTAGAGAGGTTTTACTGTAGTAGAACATGTAGCTCTAAGGGAGCGTAGCCCGGGTTAAATACTTGTCAGTACGTTCGGAAAACACGACATCATAACAGAGAAATGCCTAGAGCGATTTTTACCTTCGGACATCAGCGTAATTTCATGAAATACGTTTACAAAAGTTGCAATATTTTTTGTAAATGGCGTCAAAAGTTGACAACATTTTCAGAGTACATGCGGAATTGTATTCCGCATGCACTCTGAACATTTTGTCAACTTTTGACTTTATTTATGAAAAATATTGTAAATGTTGTAAACGTATTCAATGAAATTACGCACATGTCCGAAGGTACAAAATCGCATGGCGTGTCGCATATTACATTGCCACAGATTTATTGTGATCGCAGCAGTGGTCAGTGAGCAAAATTGGTATTCAAGTGGATGACAGCTCTCAATCGCATTCGGAATATAGACCCTACATGTAATCAATTGGGAATTAACTCGTTTTGTATCCACCGATATGTCGGAACATATTAGTGTTCACTTCAAACATGAGACGAGTCGTGTGATGTTGTACCTGTGCGATGTGCGATGTTTCATGAAAAAAATATTTACAGACACTGTGATATCTTCTGTAAATGACGTCGAAAGTTGACGAAATGTTCAGAGCAAATAAATGACGTCGAAAGTTGACGAAATTTTCACAGCAAATACGGAATTACGTATTTGCTCTGAACATTCCGTCAACTTTCGACGTCATTTACAGAAGATATCGTTAATTTTGCACATCTGTGCAGTCTGATCTGAGTCCACACTGTTTGCAATAAATGTGAAAATATGAATATGACAAATACTGTAGTCCCAGATCAGATAGCATAGATATGGAGTATGATCTGGATCAACACGAGTCGAAATCACTATAATTGCTTCTTTTCATAGCAAAACACAATACATTCACCCTTTTTACAAACAATAAGGCCATAAACTACACAATTCTATAAATAAATTCAAAGGGAGATAACTAGCTAACACGCCTCAATGATGCACTCTAACTGCTTGATAGACAGGTCATTTCATTTCCCACATGACGCCCGTCAACTACAGTAGGTATAAGCCGAGTTGTGTAATGAAACATTACATTACATTAAGTCGATCGGAATTTATATTTCGCTAGAAAATCTTCCACAAATACAGTGGAACCCCGCTAAACCGAACACTCGGAAACATATACAGTGGAACCTTTCTAAACCGGACACCATGAAAACACATGTGATCTTATTTTGATGCGTTTCTTGGTCATTTATCTCAGGTTATAATGTCTGTTCGTTTGTTTGTTTGTTTGTTGGGGTTTAACGGCTAATGTCATTTAAGGCCGGGTCAATGGGTTTATTACTAAATCCCATATATATTACCTGTACAAGTGCATGTACATGTTCAAGTACATGTACAAATATGGGGAAAATCCCAAAATCAGAACTGGATATTTGCAATAAAAAAACTATAATATAATATATATATGTATGTTCGTGATCGCATAGCACACGACTATGGCTCAGAATGATCAAATGCCTGCATTACAGTGAAACCTCACTAGCCTTGGGACCTCACAGTGAGTCCGGTTTACAGAGGTTTCACTGTAGATGTGTTTCGCTGCTATGAATCTCTGATTACAATGACTTCATGATTTTAAACACTATGATGTGTCATGAAGTGCTCACACGTCTGATTACAGTTTTCGCCGACACTGTTGAAGCAATGTACATGTAGGATGCTAAAATGTGGCTGAAAAAAAATGTCTTCTGTCAGCCACAACAGATGATAATATATAATTTGATCGTCAATATGGCCGACATTTAACTGCATATGTGGATGTAATGGGGTATGTGACCAGTGTAGCTCCTGATAAAATAGCACACTGCTGTAGCCTGTAGCGTACGTATAGGAGGAAATATTTCTTTTATGACATAAATACCTCCAGAATCACGGTAAATCGCTGGGTAGCGTTTAATATATCAAGTGTATCAGGCTCTGCACGGAGACGGTAGGGGTTCCTGGGCACGCCGAGAAATTCCTACGCGTTTCCTAGCCGTGCGTGACACTATACTAGCCCGATAGTATCGATATGTATGTAAGCCTGGAGTATCGGAGCGATTCTGTACGAGGAAGAACGAGAAAGATATAACCAGTATAACATTGAGGAGTCTGCCATCGATTTAATTGGAGGCATCCCCATTTAAAGCATTCAGCGGGTATTTGAAGACATTTATGCATACATGGGCTATTGTTTGCTATGCCCCCACCCCCTATGCTTTTGAGGTCCGTTCGTACGTCCGTCCGGGTTGACGATTTGGGTAGTTATGTGGCTGTGCTCTGTAGATTCAATTCATTTCGTTTTGTTGTGTGGCTATTTATTTACTTTTATGTAGGTATTTATTTTAAACAAAATAATAGCCACGTATCTATCCATTCGTGAGACGGTCCATCCGTTCGTCGTCAGTCCGTCCACAATATCGCTGAAACACTGTTTAAACATTGTTTTAAGTGAAGTATATATTCCAATGGGGCATTTCCGTATTCTACAAATATAATATCAAGATTATTTTATTTCAAATATATTTTATTGTACATGTAAGACATGGCCAAAATTGCATGCAAAGTCTCATGAAAATTAGAATTCGCGTGTGCGCATACTTCCATAATAGTTCATGTTGCAGTTACATGCCTTGATGTCGGAGATGGAGAACTGGGGGAACTGGATTTTGTCGTTGATGAGCACACTGTCGTCATACGGCGTCCATTCATACTTCATCTTCGCTGTGCTCTGGTCGTCTGAATGTAAGAGAGCGGTGAAAAAGAAAATTCGGTGATATTATTGCAGTGTATTTTTATACCGAATGTATCAGGCAAGGCTAGGAAATGCGTAGGAATGCCGAGGCTCGGTGAGGAATTTCTACCGTTTTCGAGCCGCGCCTATTCCCTTGTCGTCAGCACAAAGTCATCTTGGCGATAGCATTCAGGTAATCATAGAGAATACCAGGTTAGTGTGTTTTGATATCAACTTTATCAGACAAGGTCAGGTAACGCGTAGGGATTCCGAGGCTCGGCGAGGAATTCCTACCGTTCCCGAGCCGCGCCTCTACTCTCGCCGTCTAGAAGTAAGAGAGCGGGAAAATCGTGTTGACGATAGATAATCAATCTTATAATAGGTTACCGAATTTGGATAGTCCCGAATACCGTCCCATAGAACAACTACCGAGGCAAGCGTGATGTTAGTTTTGGTGAAATTTGTCCGTAAATAAAACAACGAGACGTCAAACCGAGAAACTCCTTCAATTGTAACGCCGTTGGCGCCACGGAGGTTGTTATAAGGGAAGTTACTCGAATGTTTCCATGTTCGTAACTTATTTATAGAATGGATTATTTCATTGCAGGTGATCAACATGTGAGTTTGTTGTTGAATAGACGTAAAACCCCATTCAATCAAAATATTTATATTGTTAGAGTAAATATATAAATATCATAGAAGAATGTGGGATTGGTTCGTTTCAATTATGCTGGTGATTATGTCTTGTAATTTTAATAAACAAATGCCCACTTCATATCGCGTTTCTATGGAACGCCGAATCTACATAAACTCAAATATATAGAGCTAGCAATAAAACATTTCGAGCTATCTCCAATTTATTTGAAGAGCTCTCTAATTCATTTGGAGCTAGCTCTAAATCAAGTAATGATATATCAAATTGATTTGTAGCGAGCATTTTATAACTTTGATTTGGAGAGCTCTCTAAATCATTTGGAGCTATCTCTAAATCATTTGGAGAGCTAGCAATAAAACATTTCGAGCTATCTCCAATTTATTTGAAGAGGTCTCTAATTCATTTGGAGCTAGCTCTAAATCAAGTAATGATATATCAAATTGATTTGTAGCGAGCATTATATAACTTTTATTTGGTGAGCTCTCTAAATCATTTGGAGCTATCTCTAAATCATTTGGAAAGCTCTCTAAATCATTTGGAGAGCTGTCGAAATCATTTCGAGCGAGCTCTAAATCAATTAATGATAGCTGAAATTGATTTGTAGCGAGCATTATATAACTTGATTTGGAGAGCTCTCTAAATTATTTGGAGCTATCTCTAAATCATTTGGAGAGCTCTCGAAATGATTTGGAGAGCTCTCGAATTAATTTGGAGCTAGCTCTAAATCATTTGGAGCTAGTTCTAAATAAATTAAAGATATCTAAAATTTATTTGGAGAGAGCATTATAAACTTGAGTTGATGCTAGCTCCAAATACGACTCCACGTGGGAACTGGAGGGCAAAAAGGATATAAGCGCTCCCTTCTCGCGCTTTTAAAATCTCTGTACGCATGTGCACCGAGCCGTGAGCAACAACAACAACAGCGAACAAGATATGTTCATCATCTGACCATGGAAGATAACAAACATATTTAATTAATAATTATAATTAGCCTTATACTTTTAAATTAAAAATTGTAACTTCATACAATTGAGTTTTTTTTGTAGGTGTATGGAACGCCAACTCTACATAAGCTCAATATATATATATATTGCTAGCTCTAAATATTTAGAGCTAGCAATATATATTTAGAGCTAGCAATAAAACAATTCGAGACTAATGCGACTAACGGTCAAGAGTAACAATAAGGCACTCGGCGCATGGACAATTTTTGCTTGTAAGTCGTAAAACATTTAAGCCCTAATAGCTACACACCTGAAACTTCGTATGTAGCTTCCTTATGATGAATAGATGCACAAAGTCTATGTAGATTTTTTATTTGACCCCCGGGTCATGGATTATGTCCCCCTTGTTTATTTTGAATTTGGAAATGTCTCCTTGTAAGTCGTAAAACGTTTAAACTGTACTAGCTACACACCTGCAACTTGGTATGTAGCTTCCTTATGATGCGTAGATGCGCAAAGTTTATTTCGAGTTTTTATTCGACCCCGGGTCATGGATTATCTCCCACCATTTCCCTCAATTTTGTCTTGTAACTCGTACAACTTTTAAACCGTAAAAGCCACATACCTGAAACTTGGTATGTAGCTTCTTATGATGAGTAGATACGCATAGTTTATTTCGATTTTTTATTTGATCCCCGGGTCATGGATTATCTCCCCTTTTGGACTTGGAATTTTGCCTCGTTTATTATCAAAGCGGTAAGTGGGGCATCCGTGTTCTATGAACACATTTTGTAGTTATTAAATATTTTATTTTTGTTATTTTTAATGAAAGTATATGTTGTGAACACTCATTTGAACCATCTCGATGAAACGGTTCAAATGGCAACATATGCTTCTAAGCACATTTAAAGAAAATATTTATGATTTTCCCCCAATCAAAATCGCTTGAAATGAGTTAAACCAGATTGCCTATTTTACAGACCGACAGTTAACGCAGAATAATGACTCAAAACATTTTGACAGCAGCAAGCTATATATAGACTGCTGCGTGTGTCAAAATCCAATCAATATCGTGTCGACACCTGGATCAGTGTTACTGATATTCCTCCAAATATAATTGGCTGCTTTACCTGAGATTCACATCCTGGTTGCCTAGCAACTAATGGAAATTTATTCACGCAGGTGTATTATATAAAATCACCCGAAATTGGCTTGCCATGAGACTTTCTCGCTTTAACCATGTTAACCCGTAGAATGTGAGAAACATAAATTGTCGTCTGCTGTTGTTTTATTTTGTCTTCTTTCTCATTAAAAACATAGAATTTACAATACTTTTGAATAATTTCCATGTCAAATCATGTTTTTGAAGAGAAACGATGGAAAATTAAAAATAAACAGCAGACTACGAAATTTGTCATCTGCTGTTGTGTAATGCACTAATGGTTTGCCTTCTTTCTCAATGATACATGGTTTGACAATATTTTATAATCATTTCGGAAATGATTCTGAAATTTTGTCAAATTATGCCAAATTATAATAAATTTTGCCGTCTGCTGTTGTTTTATGTTTTGCCTTCTCTCAATAAAAAATGGCTTGACAATACTTTGGAAATGATTCTGAATTGTTGTCAAATCATGTTTTTGATGAGAAAAATTAGAAAATGAAAAATAGGCAACAGACGACAAAAAATAAGTTCAGCGTTATAGGGGCTAATGTCAGAGGTGAATGAGTCATGTTTTTGATGAGAAACATATGCAAAATGAAAAATAATCAGCAGACGACACAATTTAATTCAGCATTGAGGGGCTAATCATATGTGAACGAGTCATGTTTTTAACCCTTGGACCGCTATATTATTTTTAAAAACATGCTTTGACAGCACATTCGAATAATTTACAACATGCTTTGACAGCACTTCAGAATCATTTCCATTGGAAATGATTCTGAAGTGTTGTCAAACCATGTTTGTATTGAGAAATAAGTCAAGATATAAAATCAACAGCAGCAGAGATGCCAACCATTACGATTTGGGCGTAATGATTACTATTTCAGTATGTCCACTACGCTATTACGCCCGTCCCATCTAGAATTACGATTGTTTGTGCGATGCCGAAAAATAAGCGGCTGGACGTGATTTTAACAACAACAACAAATTTCCAAATTTTGATTTAATAAACAAATTTGTAACTATAAAAGTTTCTGAATGTGAAATTACGATATAAAAAGCGAATAGAAAGGAATCATAGATATTTCCTGACACATTGAAAGATGTACTTGTTGCGAAACTTCAAAGGTAAAGGTTCTTTTTTGCAATGTAATGGGTTTTCGTGGGTGGATTTTTTTTCTGCCCGACGTTTCGGGCGGCAGCACGATTTACCCAAATCTACCCAAATTTACCAAAATCTTCATTAAAAATAACATTTATGATTATATTATATACTTTTTCTACAATATATCATTAGTATATCTTGGTGTGGTATGGACCTGGTCAGGTTATTCTAATTTCAGGACTGAATATAGGATGTTTTGAGCTGACGTCATGCAGGGTGTATTCCTGTTACTAAAAATAGCTGGCTGTC
>JAQRGA010000271.1:55000-79902 GCA_029237695.1 Conchocele bisecta
ATTATGTACAATATGTAAAATTGTGTATATCCTGATCAGATTGTGACTGCATATTTCCCATACAGGTATAACCTCAACAAGTGGTTAATTATGCACAAAATGGGGAACCGGGTAGACCCTGATCAGACAGTGATTACAACAAGGTGTAGCCTCAACAAGTGATGTTATAAGATGGCTACGTATGCACGTCCTGGCGGTTGACACACGGCTTGCTTGTATACGGC
Organism: Conchocele bisecta; assembly: GCA_029237695.1. Classification (NCBI taxonomy): domain Eukaryota; kingdom Metazoa; phylum Mollusca; class Bivalvia; order Lucinida; family Thyasiridae; genus Conchocele; species Conchocele bisecta. Next base: position 55,225 of record JAQRGA010000271.1, read on the forward strand.
ATACAGTGATTATGTACAAGATGGAAAACAGTGTAGACCCTGATCAGACTGTGATTGCACATTTCCCTAGAGGTATAGCCTCAACAAGTGATTATGTACAAGATGGCTACACGTCCTGGCGGGCGACAACGGCTAGCATACGGTCGACACCTTCGCACTGTCTCATTGTATGACAACATTAGAGAGTTTCTACAGTTTTTAGCCAGGTTTTTTGAAAAAAAATCCAGGCTATTGGATTGGCGAAAGCCGGGCTGGCGGGCGGCGGGCGGCGGGCGGGCGGGCGGCGTCCACAATCAATGTTAAGTTTTCGTGTTTGAGTCCATTTCTTTGTTACTGTACCACCTAGGACCACCAAACTTTCACAGCTTCATAATCAAGGGGTGCCCACCACATATCACTATCCAACATGTTACTTTTTTTTTTAACTTCACCCATTTTTTCCGCGTAGTCTTTACAAGACTAGCCATTTTCATGTTAAGTTTTCGCGTTTACAATGTTAAGTTTTCGTGTTTAAGTCCATTTCTTTGGTACTGTACCACCTAGGACCACCAAACTTTCACAGCTTCATAATCAAGGGGTACCCACCACATATCACTATCCAACATGTTACTTTTTTTTTAACTTCACCCATTTGTTCCGCGCAGTCGACTTAGCCATTTTCAATGTTAAGTTTTCGCGTTTACAATGTTAAGTTTTCGTGTTTAAGTCCATTTCTTTGGTACTGTACCACCTAGGACCACCAAACTTTCACAGCTTCATAACCAAGGGTGCCTACCACATACCACTATCCAACATTGTGACCATTTTTTTACCTTCACCTATTAATTTCTACGTAATTGACTTAGCCATTTTCAACGTTAACTTTTTAACGTACGTCTGGTTAAGAGTTATTTGTTTGGTTAAAAATTAAAAACTTTTTCGTTATACTATATCTCTGCAACTGCTTCGCCCATTACCTTGAAACTTCACATGGGTGTTTTATCATCATCCATATTTTTTCATTCTAACCCCCAACGGTGCGGCCCCTGTGCCCAATGTCAAGGTCAAATTACTTTTGAATTTTTTTGTTAATTTTTTTTCGTGTACTAAATCTCTATCAACTGCTCACACCCATTACCTGGATTACTCACATGGGTGTTTATCATCATTGTCCCCGCACCTGCTTGCGGAAAGCACGACCCAGTGACTGTCCAAGGTCAAATTACTTTTGAATTTTTTTTGTGAAAGTATCGTGTACTCTATCTTTGCAATTGCTTCACCCAATATATCATGGGTGTATCATCATTGTCGCACCTGCTTGCGGAAAGCGCTATCCTGTACCCAATGTCAAGGTCAAATTACTTTGAATTTTTTTTGTTAAAGTTTTTTCGTGTACTATATCTCTGCAACTGCTTCACCCAATACCTTGATACTTCACATGGGTGTTTATCATCATTGTTGCACCTGCTTGCGGAAAGCGCGATCCTGTGCCCAATGTCAAGGTCAAATTACTTTGAATTTTTTGTTAAAGTTTTTTCGTTTACTATATCTCTGCAACTGCTTCACCCAATACCTTGATACTTCACATGGGTGTTTATCATCATTGTTGCACCTGCTTGCGGAAAGCGCGATCCTGTGCCCAATGTCAAGGTCAAATTACTTTGAATTTTTTTGTTAAAGTTTTTTCGTGTACTATATCTCTGCAACTGCTTCACCCAATACCTTGATACTTCACATGGGTGTTTATCATCATTGTCGCACCTGCTTGCGGAAAGCGCGATCCTGTGCCCAATGTCAAGGTCAAATTACTTTGATTTTTTTTGTTAAAGTTTTTTCGTGTACTATATCTCTGCAACTGCTTCACCCAATACCTGGATACTTCACATGGGTGTTTATCATCATTGTCGCACCTGCTTGCGGAAAGCACGACCCTGTGCCCAATGTCAAGGTCAAATTACTTTGATTTTTTTTGTGAAAGTTTTTTCGTGTACTATATCTCTGCAATTGCTTCACCCAATACCTTGATACTTCACATGGGTGTTTATCATCATTGTCGCACCTGCTTGCGGAAAGCGCTATCCTGTGCCCAATGTCAAGGTCAAATTACATTTGAATTTTTTTGTAAAGTTTTTCGTGTACTATATCTCTGCAACTGCTTCACCCAATACCTTGATACTTCACATGGTGTTTTATCATCATTGTTGCACCTGCTTGCGGAAAGCGCGATCCTGTGCCCAATGTCAAGGTCAAATTACTTTGATTTTTTTTGTTAAAGTTTTTTCGTGTACTATATCTCTGCAACTGCTTCACCCAATACCTTGATACTTCACATGGGTGCTTATCATCATTGTCGCACCTGCTTGCGGAAAGCGCGATCCTGTGCCCAATGTCAAGGTCAAATTACTTTGAATTTTTTGTTAAAGTTTTTTCGTGTACTATATCTCTGCAACTGCTTCACCCAATACCTTGATACTTCACATGGTGTTTATCATCATTGTCGCACCTGCTTGCGGAAAGCGCGATCCTGTGCCCTATGTCAAGTTCAAATTACTTTGAATTTTTTTGTTAAAGTTTTTTCGTGTACTATATCTCTGCAATTGCTTCACCCAATACCTTGATACTTCACATGGGTGTTTATCATCATTGTCACAAACCCCTGCTTGCGGAAAGCGCGATATCGTCAGCATTTTGGCATCCGTCCGTGTGTCCGGTTAAAGTTTTTTGGTTAAAGTTTTTCCATCTACTATATCTATTTTTTTAGTGTCCATGCCTCGCCCCAAGGCGCGACATGCAGGCCACGGCCATCTAGTCTACAAAAAGTGGGTATAATTATGTTATCCAAGTGTCTATGCTTGGAAAAAACCTGGCCTTCGTGGCTTTGCCTCGTTTCTTGTTTATTTGTATTTCAATTAAAAATCATCATTCCCATTTAGCCATTATAAAGTAGATTATCTTCCTTGGCTTCCTAGTATAAGTTAGTCGCGGTACTCTCCCTTTATTTCATATACAAATATATCCATTTTGCATCAAAACATTAAAATGGGCCCTGGTATGAGCAAATTAATGACACACATTATGTAAGTACAGTCCAAACATCGTTATTATGATGTGTATAGCTTTATTTATTAACACATCTATAGTAATTATATGAAGATTGGGTAGATTTGGGTAAGATTTGGGTAGATTTGGGTAAATCGTGCCACCCCGTTTCGGGTGCACAGAGTCGGGTAGTGAGCACATAAATGCAGAATGCTATGTATACATAATGTAGAACAGCACACCCTAACGCTGTATGCCTTTGTATTTGAACTTAAATCTTTTAGTGAGCTATAGGCTTTCTATTCATAATTTAAATCACCACAGGCTCTTGAAATAGAGTAATGTAAATAATTTATTTATTGAATATAAAGTTTTCTTGTTTGGAAGTGAGGATGGATGCGAGTGATATTCCTCGGAACTCCCTTCCGACCGGCGGCTCGCATCGTTAGGCCATGTGTCGATGCCAGCCGCGCGTCGATGCGGGCCACGCGCAATCATTACTCTTTGGCATCTCTGCAGCAGACGACAATTGGAAAATGAAAAATAAGTAGCAGACAACAAAATTTAATTCAGCATTGTAAAGGTGAATGAAGTGAATGAGTCATGATTATTGTGAGATTCATGTGGAAGTTCAACGTGTTCAGTATAACCCATTGATCAATGAGTTATTCTTCCGTTACAATAACACGCTGCATAATGGCTACTTCCTGTTTTGATTTAACCTGAGATAATATGTGATGTGTCGTGACAAAACCAGGGTCGTATCGCTTTTGTGACCCGTATAACCCCAGTACGACCTAGGCATCAACGTATTCTGTCAAGATATTCTGAGGGGCTGTACTGTATGTCTCAGGGAGGTGGTGGAGGGGGGCGGTTGGGCATGGGTTAACTCTTTTAACTCCTAATTCACTGGAATGGATTTTGATACGAGACCCTCCATGCTATTTTGTACCTATGCACATCTGCGATATTTCATGAAATATATCTACAGAAATGAGATATTTTCCGTAAATGACCTCAGAAGTTGACACAAATATAATTCCGCATGTACTCTGACATTTTTGTCACCATTTAACTTCATTTATGGAAAATTTGTTAAATTTTGTAACTGTATTTCATGAAATTGTCCGAAGGTACAAAATCGCATGGCGTGTCTCATATGTAAATTTTGCACGCAATCTAATTGTCACAAAATGATTTTCAGACTAGTCCATTTATGAAAAGGGGGTGTTTGTCAAGGTCATTACCAAGGTCAGGAATGATCGAGACAAATTGTCTCCCCCAATTATCATATGAACCAAGTATACTTCAATTGTTATGACGTTATGGCCAATATAGCTTGATCCGACGAACGAAAAGTGGTAACCATGCAGTTGAAGTGTAAGGGATAGGCCAGAGTAGATAAGTACACGTAGTCACTTAATCACTTATAATGTACACTATATTACATGGGGAACACACAGGAATACATGATACATTGATATGCGAACATCACTGTACTGTGCATGATTACTATTCAATTACTACAAGGTTGTAAGCCAATCGACTGTTATACTTTAACGCAACTTAAAAGCTATAGACGAATAAACTCGGTATGTGGTATCTCAATGGTCCCGTAGTGGACAATAGTATGAATGCACAAGTACTTTGATGATCGCTAATCAAAGTTAAATAACATACAAGTATAACATTGCATAACGAACATTGGAGGACAAAATGACAATCATCTGAGCTACCCCAGTGCTGGCGTATCTCAATAGATAGTGTAACCTCTGAGTATCAAGGTCCCAAGGTCTGCCTCACCCGCAATATGAGGTCTAGTCAACCATATGGCTATAATCCAACTTCAAGTGGATTAATCCATAAACAATATATGTAGTCTTACTACAATCCTTTAGCCATGATATGCCATGATAGGAGTATTACCATACACTATCAAAGTATACATATGTATTGCCTATGCAATATATTTCCAAAGTATGAATGTCAAAGTCAAAGCCGGATGTGGTTACATCACATGATAGTCAATAACGATAATGTTCCGGAAGCTGGTTCCCGGAAGTAAAGTTCCACAGGTAGTATTATCTCCGGAAATGGTGGACCAGATGTAAAGTTCCTATGGTATCACTCGACTGTAGCAACCCGGATGTGGTAGACCGGATTTAAAGTATCCATGGTGAATCAATGGGTTGTAATACCGGAAGTGGTAGACGGATGTAAAGTTCCGATATAATACAAAATGGCGATTATCACGTTGGCTAAGACGCCGGGAAAAGTTTCACTTAGGTGACATTCAACTCGGTGGTAGTATAATGATATGATATGTGTGTATGGCGTTTCACTTCACTAAACTATGGCTGTGACTGTCTGCTGAACGCGAGGTAGCTATCACACACTGCTCTATACAGGCCTGTACCCGGAGCTGCTACACACACTGCGCCAGACAGACGTACGGACACTCGGACGAACCCGATACTCCTGCACTGACTGGTCTGCCCTCAAACGAGTGGACCAAAACGTCCAATGTGGCTCGCTGGAGCGTTCTCAAGAGGCTACAAAAATGAAATGAATCTCCAATTACTGGACGAATACGCACAGACAGACAGACAGGATGCACAACAGACTAAAACGGGAATCGAGCAACGGCAAATCACAGCTGAAATAAAATGTTCTAGGTACATACCAAAATCCTCCGTGTCACTGGTGAATACAGTACTAGTCTTCTGTAACCAGAATATATGTGTCCCGCCAACACATAGCGAGACATCGCTTATATACGCACCAGTGAAACCATGCACGGAATAATGGATATGCCTACCCCTCGTACGACATCTCACTAAATACTACAAAACCATGGCTTTTGCCATGTCACCCGTGGGTTATATTTGGCATAAATATATGTTCCCACGCCTTAAATTCAACCAAACCAGTGTACAGCCCTCGTGGAATAAATACCATCCAACATGGTATACCCCACACTACCATAAATCTGCACACTGTAGACCCAGATCTCATAATCCGAAATCTACTCGACTGGTCTCGACAATGCGAAGGTCGCTTCTTGGCCCCGCCAAACCCCTCCATAACGGTCCTACGGCTATACACTCAAATGGAGTGTAGCACATACTAAACTCAAATATCGTGGTCATTTACGGAAATATCACGACACAAAACATCACCATTATGGGATCTGATATATAAACGTGTTGGCCAGTACCAGGCTATGATGAAACACTAACCCGTAGCATACATAACAGGGCAGACCATGGTATGGTCTGCGCTGTATACTGGCTCACCTACAGAAGGTCCCTTATATGGTGAAACACTGACACGCGGACAAACTCGGCTGGCACGGACAGTGGACATCCGTAATACTAAAAGGTATCTTTTCCCTAGCGAAACCAGCACACGCAGTCAACGAGTTCTCTACCACACACATGCATAGTCTGTGGCAAATATGGCGTGACATCAGTAAAACATTGCTCATAAACTAGACGTATATTTAAATCCGCAAATAGGACACGCATAAACGTATCTCCACCAATACAACATAAGCCCCCTTATTACACGCACATTGTACATGGCAAATGTACATGCCAAACCACAGGTGTGCAAAAACCACAGGTGTGTGAAACCACAGGTATGTGGAATCACAGGGATGTGAAACCAATAATACGCACAACAATACAACACAGTACCACACATCACAAATATACAATTATACGGATTCCAGAATGTACCAGAATACACGTGTCACGCGACATATCTCCCCCCTAAACAAAAAGTGTTTACACTTTCGTGCATAATCGCGAGACACGTTGGCACAGCTGAATCTACCCAGATATCCTGCTCAGGTGGTCTGCCCTCAGATTGTCGGCCCCTTTTATCGCGACAATACGCATTCTGGCTGACTGTTTCCCTGACCTTAAAGGGGATAGGGTACCCCCTAATTCTTAATGGGTCTTGCGTTGACAACTTTATCTCATGTTTCTCTATATGGGTGTGTCCTGGTGTGTCCCTCAGGACATGGGTGTACTCCCGTAAGATCTCTTTGACTTGCGTCTTTTGTTTCTTGCCTAAATCAGGCGACAGGTCAACTTTGCTCTCCGTATCGGACTCTAATCCCCTGGGACATAACATGTTTTCTTCGGCACTACACCCACTTGGACTAGGATCCCCATCTACTGTGTCTTCTATCACGGCCGCATTTATTACAGTGAGTATTCCCTTCCCGGGTGCTCAGGCCTAGTCTCGTACCTCTTTAACATGTTTGCATGAAAGGTTTTCAACTTCCCTCCCATGTCAACCCTATAGTCCCACTCATTAACTACCTCTGTTATGGGGTATGGTCCCTTCCACCTAAGAAGCAATTTGTTGTTGTCTGTCGGTAGTAGTACAAGTACCTGATCTGCCACTGCATACTGCCATACTACGAGTCTTACGGTTGTAGTACTTTGCGTACTTTTTGGACGCACTCTTCAAGTTCTCATGCGCGATTTCGCATGTTTTCTCGAGCCGTTCGCGCAAGTCGAGGACGTACTGATACGTCGTTTTGACGTTGTCCTCTATGTCCTTCTCGGACCACAGATCTCTTAGTATGCTCATCGGACCCCGAACGGTCCTTCCGTACAATAGTTCAAACGGTGAGAAAGCCAAACTTTCTTGAGGGACTTCACGATACGCGAATAAGAGCGCGTTAATGTATTTGTCCCAATCTTTGGGACGTTCGTTTCTTGCCATTCTACGAAGCATTTGCTTTAACGTACCATTGAACCGTTCCACGAGACCGTTACACTGTGGGTGGTACGGTGTCGTGGTTAATTGTCTCAGCGATAACAATCTACTAACTTCCTCCATGACTGCCGACGTAAATTGACTACCCCGATCGGTGAGCATCTCCTCGGGGATACCCAGTCTACTGAACATATCCACGAGAGCTTCCGCGACTCGTTCGGCCTCGATGCCTGGTAGTGGTACCGCTTCTGGGTACCTAGTTGCATAATCAACTAACGTTAGTATGTAACGATTCTTCCGATCGGTAGCTGGAAAAAATTGGCCCTACAATATCAACTGCGACTCGTTTGAACGGAGTGTCTATCAACGGCATAGTTCCTAACGGAACCTTGGTGATGTGTCCCTTTGACACAGTCTTTTGACATATGTCACAAGACCTACAAAACCGTGTAATGTCACTGCCCACGCCTGGCCAATAAAATTCTGATAACACTCGATCAGTTGTCTTCTTAACCCCTAAATGGCCCGCCATGATTGATTCATGTGCCACTTTCATCACGGTAGTCCTAAGTGTTTTTGGGACTACCAGCTGATGGTACATCCTACCTGACGCTATCGATTCGAAATTACGATACAACAAGTCTTTTCGGTATGCGAATTTCGATTTGTTTCCGTTCTTACTTGACCGTACCGTTCCGTCTTTTGCATTATTTCGAACTGACGTCAATGTGACGTCATGTGCCTGCGCCTCTTTGAATTCATCGCGTGATACGTTCGCGATTGCGGTAGGGACTTTGAGGGTCTTATATGATTCGTCTCGGGCTGTCGTTTGTGACCTAGTTTCAACTGCGCACGATTTAGCGCCTCTAAAAATCGGATATCACCGGTAATCTGACCCGTCTACATTACCTATGGTAACATCATACATTGTATCTGTCATGCAAAGGGCTTCTACCTGACTTTAAAAAAAAGGTGTATCTAGATCTACCCGGGCGGTAGGAATTCCACTCATTTTGCTCCTATTTACCAGCATGCATGTTGAAACTTTGCTTAAAAACTGATCTGGTTGTACTAAGCTTTCCCTGACGACCACCCCGGTACACCCAGTATCTCGCATTACTGTGACCTTTTTCCCATTTAATGTGCCCTCTGCTACGGGTAGCCTATCCATACCAAATGTACATCCGTTAATCAACTCCGGCTGTATCTCGCTACCTGAACATACAATAGTGGTGTCGGTATCAACCACACAGAAATTTCCTTGGTTTTCCCCTGGTTGTTCCGTGTTTTGCCATCTACCTCTACCTCTGCCTCTAGTGTGCCTTCCACTTCTACCTACTTCTACCTCTGTACCGACCTCTCTGTTCTTTATCTGCAAAACTTACATGTTTCTCTCCTCGACTGCTGCTGCTTTGTAAGCTGAGGACCGGTCAACGTTTAGGACAATCGTAGGACATGTGACCTTCTTTGCCACAATGGTAACATGTCCCGCGATGCCTACCGTAGCCGTTCCTGCTGGTACTTCTGTCATAACTACCTCTACTCGGGCTTCTATCATAACTACCCCCTACTTGGGCTTCTATTGTGGTCTCTATTCTGATATCTGTCCCTATCTCGACTCCTATCTCTGGATCGATTATCCGCACTACTTACCTTGCGCCTCTGGTTATCTACTGACCTGTACTCTGTTCTGTTGCTAGTACTGTTCCTCTGAACTACATACTTGCTACATCCTCCTCTAGCTTCTGCAAAGTAATCTGCCTGAACCGCCATCTGATCTATCGAGTCAAATGTTTTCTCTTTGAGAAATAAGTAGAGCTCACGACTGCATATACTTAACATCTGATCTCTGATCATGTAGTCTAGTACTCCTTCATATGTTCTATTCACCTTACCTAACTCAAACCATCTATCTAAATAGTTCTTTGACCGACTGACATATTGCACAAATGATTCACTGTGATCAGGTTTGGTGTTTTTGAACATGCGTCTGAACCCATCTTCTGTTAGATCAAAACATTTCAACAATGCGGATTTCAACTTATCATAGTCAAGAGCATTATCAATAGGTAGTCTAGAATATACATCTAATGCCTTGCCCTTCAATAACGCACTCAAGTGTAGTGACCACTTATCTCTCCCCACCTTTGAATTGCTGCGTACCTCTCAAATCTAGCTAAGTAGCTATCCAGTTGTCATTATTCTGATCAAAATGTGGGCAGCTTCGGACCGAATGCTCTGCCATAGTCCCTATCATGTCTATCTTCATCTACTACTCCACCCCTTTCTACTTTTGCCATTTCTACCTGGTGCTTAGTGTCTAGTTCTCGCAATTTGAATTCTAGAGCTAACTGTGCTTCATTGGCATCTAATCTATCTTTCCCCATCTGTCGCTCAACCTCTTTAGCTAACTGCTCAGCATCTAACCTATCCTTCTCAGCCTGTCGCTCAACCTCCTTAGCTAACTGCTCAGCATCTAACCTATCTTTCTCAGCCTGTCGCTCAACCTCTTTAACCAACCGCTCAGCATCTAACCTATCTTTCTCAGCCTGCCTAGCCTCTAGTCTTTCCTGTCTTTCTCTCTCCTGCTCTTCCTTTACAAAGGCCCTTAACTCTGAATCTGCTAGCCCTAAGCTTTTGCCTATGTCCATTAGCTCCTTAATGGACGACATTCTCACTCTCAACACAACTCCGGATTATCGATTTACACGCTTTACCCGACGGTACACAAGGTCTCTAGCACTCAAATCACTTGGTGATTTGTGCGAGTCTCTTGCTTCACGTCTATAAGGTTAAGGTAAATCAATCCGGTATCTACTCCTAACGACGGTATAAGTTTCTCAATTCGGGTAAGTCAATCCGGTATATGTATAGTCTAATGTAATGGTATATTTACAATTCCCTCTCTAAGGTACTGGACACAAATATTGGGGACTGGTTATAGACACCTGGCAGGATATGGTATTGTTCAATACACAATATAATAGTGATACTAATCACGCCTCAGATGCAGAAGTGTCTAGTGCTAACCTAGAACACCCGCTGTGCCATCATCACAGGGAAGTACTGTTGACAAATCAAAAATTACAATGACCCTTACATCGACTATCTCACAAGATCGTCTCACCTCTACACTTCTGTACCTAGGTAGTCAAATCATGTATGTGGTGATGTATTAGTGCCTAAGTGTTGGAGGGCATCTTACATTAACTCCCAAGGCAAACAAATACAAGATTGAATTTTGACGACGCTAGGGGTACAGCTATTCTAGCCTCCTTACTTCAACTGCTTTGAAGAAACTGATTATAAAAGAGGAAACAAAATCCCACTTCTGACACCATTGTCAAGGTCATTACCAAGGTCAGGAATGATCGAGCAAATTGTCTCCCCCAATTATCATATGAACCAAGTATACTTCAATTGTTATGACGTTATGGCCAATATAGCTTGATCCGACGAACGAAAAGTGGTAACCATGCAGTTGAAGTGTAAGGGATAGGCCAGAGTAGATAAGTACACGTAGTCACTTAATCACTTATAATGTACACTATATTACATGGGGAACACACAGGAATACATGATACATTGATATGCGAACATCACTGTACTGTGCATGATACTATTCAATTACTACAAGGTTGTAAGCCAATCGACTGTTATACTTTAACGCAACTTAAAGCTATAGACGAATAAACTCGGTATGTGGTATCTCAATGGTCCCGTAGTGGACAATAGTATGAATGCACAAGTACTTTGATGATCGCTAATCAAAGTTAAATAACATACAAGTATAACATTGCATAACGAACATTGGAGGACAAAATGACAATCATCTGAGCTACCCCAGTGCTGGCGTATCTCAATAGATAGTGTAACCTCTGAGTATCAAGGTCCCAAGGTCTGCCTCACCCGCAATATGAGGTCTAGTCAACCATATGGCTATAATCCAACTTCAAGTGGATTAATCCATAAACAATATATGTAGTCTTACTACTAATCCTTTAGCCATGATATGCCATGATAGGAGTATTACCATACACTATCAAAGTATACATATGTATTGCCTATGCAATATATTTCCAAAGTATGAATGTCAAAGTCAAAGCCGGATGTGGTTACATCACATGATAGTCAATAACGATAATGTTCCGGAAGCTGGTTCCCGGAAGTAAAGTTCCACAGGTAGTATTATCTCCGGAAATGGTGGACCAGATGTAAAGTTCCTATGGTATCACTCGACTGTAGCAACCCGGATGTGGTAGACCGGATTTAAAGTATCCATGGTGAATCAATGGGTTGTAATCACCGGAAGTGGTAGACCGGATGTAAAGTTCCGATATAATACAAAATGGCGATTATCACGTTGGCTAAGACGCCGGGAAAAGTTTCACTTAGGTGACATTCAACTCGGTGGTAGTATAATGATATGATATGTGTGTATGGCGTTTCACTTCACTAAATATGGCTGTGACTGTCTGCTGAACGCGAGGTAGCTATCACACACTGCTCTATACAGGCCTGTACCCGGAGCTGCTACACACACTGCGCCAGACAGACGTACGGACACTCGGACGACCCGATACTCTGCACTGACTGGGGCTGCCCTCAAACGAGTGGACCAAAACGTCCAATGTGGCTCGCTGGAGCGTTTCTCAAGAGGCTACAAAAATGAAATGAATCTCCAATTACTGGACGAATACGCACAGACAGACAGACAGGATGCACAACAGACTAAAACGGGAATCGAGCAACGGCAAATCACAGCTGAAATAAAATGTTCTAGGTACATACCAAAATCCTCCGTGTCACTGGTGAATACAGTACTAGTCTTCTGTAACCAGAATATATGTGTCCCGCCAACACATAGCGAGACATCGCTTATATACGCACCAGTGAAACCATGCACGGAATAATGGATATGCCTACCCCTCGTACGACATCTCACATAAATACTACAAAACCATGGCTTTTGCCATGTCACCCGTGGGTTATATTTGGCATAAATATATGTTCCCACGCCTTAAATTCAACCAAACCAGTGTACAGCCCTCGTGGAATAAATACCATCCAACATGGATACCCCACACTACCATAAATCTGCACACTGTAGACCCAGATCTCATAATCCGAAATCTACTCGACTGGTCTCGACAATGCGAAGGTCGCTTCTTGGCCCGCCAAACCCCTCCATAACGGTCCTACGGCTATACACTCAAATGAGAGTGTAGCACATACTAAACTCAAATATCGTGGTCATTTACGGAAATATCACGACACAAAACATCACCATTATGGGATCTGATATATAACGTGTTGGCCAGTACCAGGCTATGATGAAACACTAACCCGTAGCATACATAACAGGGCAGACCATGGTATGGTCTGCGCTGTATACTGGCTTCACCTACAGAAGGTCCCTTATATGGTGAAACACTGACACGCGGACAAACTCGGCTGGCACGGACAGTGGACATCCGTAATACTAAAAGGTATCTTTTCCCTAGCGAAACCAGCACACGCAGTCAACGAGTTCTCTACCACACACATGCATAGTCTGTGGCAAATATGGCGTGACATCAGTAAAACATTGCTCATAAACTAGACGTATATTTAAATCCGCAAATAGGACACGCTAAACGTATCTCCACCAATACAACATAAGCCCCCTTATTACACGCACATTGTACATGGCAAATGTACATGCCAAACCACAGGTGTGCAAAAACCACAGGTGTGTGAAACCACAGGTATGTGGAATCACAGGGATGTGAAACCAATAATACGCACAACAATACAACACAGTACCACACATCACAAATATACAATTATACGGATTCCAGAATGTACAAGAATACACGTGTCACGCGACAGTGTTTTTGTTCTCAAAAATATGAAAATTACTTTCAAAAAGTGTAGATCCTGATGAGACGGCTCGATCTTCACTTTTTGCCAATACCACCACACAGGCCTATGATCATGGTGGTGTTGAAAGGGTTAAATATGTGATTAAATATTTATTACAGCATTGGAGGTGTTAATTACCACAATGAAAATGATTCTAAAGTGATGTAAAGCCATGTTTTTATTAAAGAAGACACACTATAAAACAACAGGCAATTTTTGTTTCCCACATTCTAAGGGTTAAACATTTCAGATTTATGTTGTTATGAGAATCAATAGTGACACGTCTCCAGGCTAGTTTTCAAGGTGACATTGTCGGTTAATATCCTAATGCACATGGGCGCAAAGGATAGGAAGGTTTGTGTATCAGAACAGTGAACAATGATGGAACAATGATGAATTCCTCCTTCGGTTTAAAGGTACATGCCCACTCACAAAAACGTTCTTTATAGGAATTAAATAAGTCTATAATTGTGTCACTATTCCACGAGTTCTAAAAATTACGAGTGTCGCGCTATACAGATATAATCACTTAGTAATATTTATTTTACTGATAGTGACTCGGGGTGGTATCAGGCTATTTTCATATGCAATTGAGGCATGGTATTTTTTAATTATTTGTACTAATTAAATAATAGTTTCGACAGATTATAAAGTATGATCATTGCACATCAAAAAATAAATAGAGAATAAAATTTAAAATAAATAATAATGGCCGTTAACATTTTAAGAAAACACAGTTAACACCCCTGATATAAGTGTGGGAATTTACGTCTGATATAAAATGTATAATAATTCCAATCAATATGTGGGGTAATAGTGAATGATTGTTTATTTTGCCACAAAATGTTTCAGATGATGTCTCTGATATAAAGAACATTTTGTGCCTATATATAGAGTGGGCATGTACCTTTAATGTGAAATTTACAGATTATCATAATTTGCAGTTACAAACATTTTAGTCGTACAATGTTTAGTGAATCGGCACCCAGTCGTTGCATTGTCATCCGTATATGGCCTTGTTTTTCAATGGACATAAAACCCCAATTAATTAATCAATCAATAACATAATGCACAACTTTAGGTGGAATCTACTGGTAGTTGCAGTAGTAATTTGGCTACTAAAATAGCCATTGTGCTATTGATATGTCAGAAATGGACACTTTGGCTACTAAATATTACAGAACTTATTTACGTATATTGGAGCAAATGTAAAATAGTGTTGTATTTTTTCGCGTTTTTATCACTCAGTTGAACCGTCTCGTCGAGACAGTTCATATGAGTGGTAACAACATACAGTCGTCGGTCCGTCGGACCTGTCCGTTAAAATTGCCGCCGGTCTGACGGTAAGTCGCCAGACCGAATGTCCGACTATGCCTTTTTACTTTTTTATTCTAACCTTCAATTAAATCACCTTCCTTGGGTATGCGCTTCAGTACCTGGTATGAAACGAGGTATCCAGGGGCAGATCTAGAGGGAGCGCTCCAAGAGTTACTTTCACATTTTAAATCGCTTTTGTATGTGAAAATAACATATTTAGAATGCAAATATGGGAGTGGGGGGGGGGATACTATTAGAGAGGGGGCTACTATTAGAATAAACATTCATTTATTTTAGTGAGTATTATTACTTATTCACTTATTTATGCTGCAATACAGTTGAAAATTTACTTAGTTGAGCTGAAAAAATCAAACAGTGCAGCTCAACTAAGTACATATTCAACTTTATTACAGTATTTCAACTACTCAATTCGAAAATCAATGCGTATTTTCACAATGCTGTGAGTATTTTGTACTCCCACTGTCGATAATCAATAATAAGTGTGTAAAATAATCCATTACGCCCCTTATCTGGAGCTCTGGAGATGCTACTGAATATTGTATTCCATTTACAGGCAAGGCACTTACAGGTCGTGGGAGCCATCGGGGGCATAGTGATCGACCACAATCAGGGTACGAGCAGGGAGAACCAGCCCCTGTTTGCCATGTCGGGGGATGGCACGGATAACGTAAACATCCCTATGTTATTCCTATTCCATGCAACGTTGAGGGCATGGCCCTGCTCACGGCCTGGACCAAACACGCGGGGCTGCGTGTACAGATGGCCGCCAGGGAGGCTGTATATGGTATATGTATATGTTACTTACAGGGAACGCTTTGATATTTCATACATGCATTCATCTGATGATCCTCTATTCTGCTACAGCAAATCCATGACCCACCATGACCTTTCTCCAAGATAAATATCATACACTTAACGTTGGAGTAAAAGTCTTTTTATAACTTCTGTTTCTTTACAGGAAACCCCTCGATATTTCATACATGCATTCATCTGATGATCCTCTATTCTGCTACAGCAAATCCATGACCCACCCCTTTCTCCAAGATAAATATCATACACTTAACGTTGGAGTAAAAGTCTTTTTATAACTTCTGTTTCTTTACAGGAAACACCTCGATATTTCATACATGCATTCATCTGATGATCCTCTATTGTGCTACAGCAAATCCATGACCCACCCACCCCCCCACCCCTTTCCCCAAGGTCAAGGTCTCAAACTTAGCACATTCATACATGTATGCATTCCTCATGTGAATAGCTATCATGCTGTAGAAAATCACCACCTTAGTGCGTTCAATCATAACTTTTCAGGGAGCGCATTGATATTTCATACATGCATTCATCTTATCATGCTATAGCAAATCCGACCCACCGTCCACCACTGACCCCAATGTCAAGGTCTACCGTAGACCCTTAACCCAAGGTCAAGTTATATAATATTCATGTTTTTTATACAACTGTGCCAAGTTTGAGAGAAGGCTGCCAACAGGCGAGCTTCGTTGTATTCTGGCAACTCTTATTAACTGGTCTGATGACGTAATGACACATGCTAGTAACGTCACGATACACATGCATTACGTAGGTGCTGATTTGGCCCCGACATGAGCATTGCCCACACCAATGGTCAAACAACACGCGCTGTACGTTTGAACACGGCTGTGAGCGGTGTCGAACAACGGCAGCATTGTAACCATTAAAGGTACATGCCCACTCAGTAGTCACTAAATGTTTTTTATATCGGAGACATCATCCGAGACATCATTTTCATGACCGCGAGTCACTATAATGAGTCAAATAAATATTACTAAATGATTATATCTAATCACTCGTAATTTTTAGAACTGGTGGAATAGTGACACAATTATACACTTATTTAATTCCTATTAAGAACATTTTGTGGCTGTTGAGTGAGCATGTACATTTAAGAACATTTTGTGCCTACTGAGTGGGCATGTACCTTTAACAGCATATTTGCATGCGTAAATACACAATTACAATTGGCAGTAATGCATATTAAAAACAACTGGGCCATTTCACTAAACTTCGTCCGACTAAAATGTTTGATATTCTGTGAATTTCACATTAACAATGTTTTCTTGTTTTCAATCATTGGATTTACATTTATTCATCATAGGCTGCATATGCAGCCTATGCTCAATAAATGTAAATCCATCAATTGAAATTTCCAGACGATTCTAAATTTGCACTTACGAACATTTTAGTCGTACGAAGTTTAGTGAAACGGGCCCCAGAATCCCCCATAGTGGTACATTCCGATCTGTATATGGCCGACGTTTCTGTTGAATGGACGTAACACCCCAAAGCAGTTGATCCCCATACAGGTGCCAGGGCTCCAGATAAGGAATTAGTAATTCAGTATTGTTACTCCATCATATCTGAAGCAATTGGGTATTTCAAAATTGTAATTGGGTAAAATAAAATCACACTATTGTTTACACATCAACAGACAGCAATTATTGAATAGTTTGCTTTGAAATGAAAACATGTCTTGGCATTTCATTTGAGACAATTCTAATGAAATACCAAGATGTGTTTTCATGGGAAATAAGAAAAATATGCTATATTTGTTGTCTGTTTATTGTTTTTTGATACTCGCTACATCTGATTTCAATTGGGTTTTTGGCAATTTTACTTGGGTATTTAAGCAGATGCGCAGCTTATCTGGAGCTCTGGGTGCATTCCCGTCAGTTTATGACTGCTGTTGAATGGACATAAAACCCTAATCAACCAATCACTCGCTACTGCAGTTGTCAGTCTGACCATAAGAAATAAATATTGAATCTTACGAGTGATGGTTAATATTATATTTATGCAACGACACAACAATTTTTGTTTCCAGCATTCTAGGACTAAACCTGTTTGATTCCCTCGGAGGCAACAGCCACACGTTGATGATCGCCTGTGTGAGTCCCGCTGATTCCAACACGGAGGAAACCTTGAACACGTTACGGTACGCAGACCGCGCCCGCAAGATCAAGAACAAGCAGACCGTCAACTGTGATCCACAGATGGCGGAGATAATGCGGCTGAAGGACGTCATACATCAACTAACCATGAAGCTGATTCACCATAACATTACCGACATCTCTTCCAGGTTTGTAACAAGCATATCATGGTACATTATATAGTGATGTGACTGGAGCACTTGAGCTTATAATTTTAACCAGTGTAGACCCAGATCAGCCTACGATTTCACGTAGTCTGATCTGGATGCACACTGTTCTCCATTGAGGCAGTGAAACACCCATCATACTAACAGAGCAGGAGTTAGGCTGCCCACTAATGCCATAAGCCCCATTTCTCTTGTCTCTCCCTCATGATCATACAGAGCAGGAGTTAGGCTGCCCACTAATGCCATAAGCACCATTTCTCTTGTCCCTCCCTCATGATCATATGTGGCTGTGTAGAAATGGGGCTTATGGGATTTGTGACCAGTGTATTCCCTGATCAAATAGCATACTCCGGATGATGATCTATACTGCTTGTTAGAAGCGTGGCGGGTGTTTCATTGATGGAGTGGCGAACAGTGCAGATCCTGATCAGACTGTGCGGATGCACAGGCTGATCTGGATCTACACTGTTCACAAGATCTATAAGCCCCATTTCTCCAGTGACGGCCACATATCTGTTTTCAGCACGACAGACATATCGCCCAAGACCCACGGCTCGTGGAACTCCGAGACACTCAAGGTCTGGATGGACAAGTGTAAAGCCTTGGAGGTACATTCATGTTTCACCAATTTTCCATTGTTGCCTAGATATGTTTTTCCCTGGACAACGGTTGGTTGGGGGCATGCAAAGGATAATTTAACGATCGGGTTCATCCTTACCAGGTGGGTGGCAGGTGGGAGCACCCCCTCCCCACCCCCCACAATGCAGCAGGTTAAATGCGGGATCAAACCCGTTGGCCCGGCCTTACATGACCTTAGCTGTTGATAGGACGTTAAACACCAACAAACAAACAAACATCCTTACCGGAATCCCGACATCTCTGGATTTGTGGCCTGTACTGGAGGCCTGTACTGGAGAGTTGAATCCAGCTATATCCATTATAAGTGGGGGAAATTTGTTTAAATTTCTGTTTCCTTTCACCCCACTTCTTGATATTTCCTCTAATGGTTCTCTATCATCATGATCATGCTGTGCCAAATCCACAATCGTCAAACCCCCGCTAACCCGAAGGTCACGGCCACAATCTTAACATTGTGGTAAGTTTCTTTTAATTTCTGTTTCTTTTCACACAGTTTCTTGATATTCATTTCACTAAGCCACCACCAGGCGCATTTCGTGACTTCTGACAACTCTTCTTGTTTTTGCATGGTTCCGGTGGTGGCCGGGGGTATCGGTGAGCCCCTGGTCACTTCCTCTAGTTGCTAGTAACCGGGGGTATCAGTGAGCCCCTGGTCACTTGCTCTAGTTGCTAGTAAATACCACTTTCTGCTTGTCCTTAAATGACTTTTCCTGTTATCAACTGAATGACTTTTCATGCTCAGTACATCTGACATGTCCAAGAAACTAACCCTTAGATAGCTGGAACTGAAACTTGTTATCTGCTGTTGTTCCATATTTTGACTTTTCTCTCAAAACATGGTTTGGCAGCATTTTAGAATCATGGGTGGGCGGGCACAGCTTGTCCATGCAATAACTAGAGGTCTACTTGACGGTTTGTAACCAAATTCGGTATCATGTTTAATACGGCAAGACGAAGAAGCCTATTGATTTGAAAAATTTCCAATGACTTCTCTCCCCTTGGTGGCCATACTCTGTATCCTTGTCCACGCAATAACTCAAGTTCTACTTCACCAAACGTAACCAAATTCGGTATACATGTTTATCACGGCAAGACGAAGAAGCCTATTGATTTTGAAAAATTCTGATGACTTATCTCCCCTTGGCGGCCATTTTTAATTTTCCCACTCTTCATCATTGTCCACGTAATAACTCAAGTACTACTTCACCGATCGTAACCAACTTTGGTATGCATGTTTTTTCACGGCAAGACAAAGAAGCCAATTGATTTTGAATTTTTTTCGATGACCTCTACTCTTGGCGACCATTTTTAATTTTCGCACTCTGTATCCTTGTCCACGCAATAACTCGAGTTCTACTTCACCGATCGTAATCAAATTCGGTATACATGTTTATCAAGGCAAGATGAAGAAGCCTATTGGTGTTCAGTCAGTTATCTCCCCTTGTTGATTGGCCTTGCCTCGACGGGCGTATATTGTGACCTTCGGAACTCTTGTTATCAACTGATAAACAAATACTTCCCACAATTCAATCAGCTAATTTAATTGCAGGAGGAGAACGCGTCACTGGCCAGCGAGTTGATGAGCTACGTGGACCAGGCGTCCAACATGTGTGAGAAGGCCATTAAACTGGAGATGAAATGCGACCGGCTAAAGAGCAGATTACATGAATTTGAAGCTGGAGTCGGGTATAATGAAACTTGCTTTTTATTGTGCAGTGATTTTGTGAATGGCTGTGGCCTAGGGGTTAGAACACTTGACTTCCAATCCGGAGGTTGTGGGTTCCAACCTCGCCTAGGGCATCAAAAAATACTTCCATAGTATTTCCATCCCACTGGTCTGTCGGATGAGACTTTAAACTGTGGTCACGTCTCTATATCAATTAGCTGTTGGTAGGACGTTAAACCCTTTCACTTTCACAGGGAAACCAGTACCGGACCTGGGATGTTTTCTTGGAATTGTGTCTACTCTCATAGAGCAGATTGCTTGACTTTAAAGCTAAAGTCGGGTATAATAAATCTTGCTTATTGTCAACCGAGAAAATCAGTACTGGACCCGTAGTCTCTTGTGAGAATGGAGTAAACTCCTGATTTAGATTGCATGGTTATTTGTTCAATCCCCGCCGGATGCAAGAAAAATACTTTTGTAGTATTTCCACTTATGGCTGAGCTGTTAAAACCAAGCTTCCGTCTCTCTATGTCCTTTGCTGTTTGCTTTTTGCAGCTCAACTAGTAAATTTTCAACTTCATTACAATATTTTCACTACTCAATTTGAAAATCAATGTGTATTTTCACATCGCTGTGAGTATTTTGTAGTCACAATTTTGATAATCAATGCGTATTCTGCTAAAATCAGTGTGTAAAATACGCCAATACGCACCTTATCTGGAGCTCTGCATATAGTGATGCACTGGACACCCCGAGAGGTTTGTATTACGAATTTTGAATTTTGTAACTCGTAAAACTTTTCAACAGTAAGATAGCATATACAGGCTTGATTCTTGATACAGTCTACACTCGTTTACTCACAGTCTAAGGGACTAAAGAAAATACTTAAGTTAAGTTACTATATAGGAAAACATGTACTTGTGACCAATAATTTGACTTTGACTTATCTGTAGTTTGACTTAAGAGAGTTTGAGGTAACAAGTGTAGACTGTATATAGCTTTCTTATGGTGTGTAGATGCATTTTAATTTTTCCTAGTTGGTTGCCGTACTCTAATATCCCTCGGTCCGAGGCATAGCTGTCACTCACTGATGGCTATTGTTTTCTGTTTCTAGACAACAGAGGAGATGGCAGACACCATGGAAGATGATGAGGTTGGTATCTGTGTGATGGCTATTGTTTTCTGTTTCTAGACAACAGAGGAGATGGGAAACATCGTGGAAAATGATGAGGTTGGTATCTGTGTGATGGCTATTGTTTTCTGTTTCTAGACAACAGAGGAGATGGCAGACATCGTGGAAGATGATGAGGTTGGTATCTGTGTGAAGCGAGCGACTGACAAACTGGATATTGCAACACTCGCCATTTGTGCAAATATTTCATTTGGTTTTCACTCGAATAAGAAATCAATCATACACTAAAAAATACAAATATATTCTGTAACTTGAAGGACATGCTTAATACATGTGTAAATATGTGACCCATGTAATCCCAGATTTTTATTTTGAGAACCATGGAAATATGAATCATTTCAAGAAAATTGGGAAACGCTAGTTTTTAATTAAAATAAAATTAATGCTGCCACAAAAGTTGAGGTAAACAATTTTTTTTTTAAAGAATATGTGTAATTAAGAAAATGCATTATTGCCATTAGCATAATTTGAAAGGAATTTGCTCAATCCTGATGCAGCTATGCAAGTGTGCAGTTTAAATTGTTTTTTTTGCAAACTTTGTACGCCATCTTATATCAGCCGGCAATCCGAAGGAAAAACTGGACTATATTACAGGTGGAAGACGAAGATGATGGGTTCCCGGCCAGCCCCGAGGCGAGGGAGGTGACCCTGGGACGAGCGAAGATGAACAAGGAGCTCCAGGAGAAACTGGCCGAGCAGATGTCACAGAACGACGGCAAGATGGCCGAGATGAAGGCTCAGTACGAGGTTTGTGACGAACCGAGGCTTGTGGTAATTGTGTATTTGACCAGAGTAACTCCTGACCAAATAATCTGATAACAGGTGCAGATCCTGATCAGACTGTGCGCATGCACATGCTGATCTGGGTCTAAACTGGTCGCAAAACACATATAAGCCCCACTTCTCCAGTCACAGCCACAAAGGTGACTGGAGAAATGGGGCTTACAGGATTTCTGACTGACCAGCGTAGCTCCTGATCAAATAGCGCACTTGTGTAGCCTGATAACGATTGCATATTCGTATCTGGATCTTAACTGGTTGCAATACTATAAGCCCCATTTATTTGTCGCAGCCACAAATATAGGGGCGGCAGGGGTGTGGAGTTGGTGGAAGTATTTGCTATCGTTAACAATGAATCCTTTCTTATAGGGATTCAACTCTGAGGGTGAATCTTAATGGGAATCACAACCGCAGTGATCTGGTGTATTGAGGGTGCCTGACACCATATCAAGCTATTGCAATTTCAATGCTGAACATTTAAACTTGATTTAATACTAGCATCCGCCACAATTTCAGTTATTTTGGAATTTCCATTTTTAAAGAGGGTATTGCTGATTAATATCATTTTACTGAGTTCATTTCACAAATGTGGCTGTTACTGGAGAAATGGGGCTTATGGGTTTTGCGACCAGTGTAGATCCCAATCAGCCTGATCAAGATCTGCACTGTTTGCCATTCTGTGAATGAAATGCTCGTCATGCTTCTATTAGCAATATATATCGCTATTAAGCTACAGGCCCCCCAATGCAGCAGGTTAAAATGGGATCGAACCCGTTTGCCTGGCCATACGTCATATGACCTTTAAATTATTTGCATGTACATTGATGAGACTTTAATATACTTTAATAAACCATCAGACTATGACAACAGGCTGTTAATTGTCAGCCTTCTCTCACAGCTTTTGTGTGATAGTGTATAATAAGAAGCCAGGTGGTGTGTATATGGTCTGACATGTGAAGTTGTTAAACAACACTTACACTGTACATGCATTATCCCTGTTCCTGTTAACAACAGCGATTTTCTCAAAATTACAAAAGCAGCTTTTATTAGTGGCAGGTTACTATAGTAATGAAGGGTGTTCTCATATACAATAAAATAGACAGTTGGTAAATACTACATAGACTTGTATATAGGGAAGACAATTGTCTAGAAAATAATGATGTTTTTCTCTAAATAAACTTATTATTTCTTTTTTTATTGCAGAATGTTTTACCTGTAGGCTTATCAGTCTACACAGATATAAACCATAGTAGATATAGGGGAATATAGAGACTCAAGACTCATCTTGACATTTTGGAATGAAAAAGACCACCAAGATCATATTTCCCGGTATTTCCCAGTATTTCCCGGTATTTCCCGCCTTCCTGGGAAATACTCTTATTTCCCGGGAAATTGCCAACCCTATATAGATCTTTGTCGGGCTACAGGAGTGTGCTATTTGATCAAGAGCTACACTGGTCACAAATCCCATAAGCCCCATTTCTGTAGTAAAAGAATACACAAACCAATTGGAATTTAATTAAATAAGATCAGGTTTTGTTGGTCGACACAGATCATTTGCAGACTATTATTGAATATCTGAGACATTATAACAATAACTGAAGCAGCTTTTCAGCTTTGAAACGGTTATGTATAATTTTTGCTTATTTGTAAATATCAGCACTCGCTGCCTGTGCATGAGAGAATGTAAATTGTGGAAGTTTAGAGATGCAATTATGCCAACAATTATCCTTGTCCATATGACCTAAGTGTTGATGATTATGGATCTTTATGAAAGCTGGGTCACTCAGCCATGCTTTAGTTTGATTGGTGAAACCTGTATGTGTTGCATTAATAGTCTAGTGTACATCAATGACCTAAGTGTTGATGATTATGGATCTTTATGAAAGGTGCGTCACTCAGCCATGCTTTAGTTTCATTGGTGAAACATGTATGTGGTTAGATAGGTTTGCATTAATAGTCTAGTGTACATCAATAATCACATTCTATTCAATGTATTAACCCTTCTAAGTAATTGTCTATTTAAAGACACTTCCCTGTTATTATACCCCCGTCATATGATGTATGTCGAGGAGTATATAGTTTTGGCTTTCTGTCTGTCCGTAAGATTTGCATTAAAGTTTTTGTTTATCTGTCTAGGCAGTGGCCGTGGGTATCTGTGAGCCTCTGCTCACTTGCTCTAGTTTTTTCACACTATTATCAGAAAAAAGGTATTGCTTTTAGAAATAAGAAACTATCTGCAAATGGTGCAGATCCTGATGAGACAGCTCATTA
>JAQRGA010002713.1:0-10033 GCA_029237695.1 Conchocele bisecta
TGCACGCTATTGTAAGTAATTTAAATAAACTATTTAGCCTACCATCAATTGCAAAATATGTTTATAATACTTAAAAATAACTAGCATTAATATTTTACCAATCCAATGTTTTCCCCAGGCAATTTATAGGTACATGGCGATTTATAAGCACAATTGGGTTCAGAATTACAAATATAAAACGTAACTATTTTTTCCTAATCTGTTTCATAACAATCTAGGCATATCCAGTGCCTTTAAAAACAGGTCTGATACTGTGAACCAGGGGACCGGCGTTTCACTAAACTTCGTATGACTAAAATGTTTGTAAGTGCAAATTTAGGATCGTCTGGGAATTTCAATTGATGGATTTACATTTATTGAGCATAGGCTGCATATGCAGCCTATGCTCAATAAATGTATATCCAATAACTGTTTACAAAAAAAAGTTGTTAATGTGAAATTTACAGGATATCATAATTTTACACTTACGAACATTTTAGTCGTACAAAGTTCAGTGAAACGGCCCCCTGTATCCCACATGGCATGGGTTAATATCAGGGTAAAATAAATCTATATGTGTGGCTGTGACTGCAGAAATGGGGCATATGGGATTTATGACCAGTGTAGCTCCTGATCAAACAGCACACCCCGTAGCCTAATGATCTATATTTCCGTTTCATTGATGAAATAGCAAACAGTGCAGATCCCGATCAGACTGCGGATGCACAGGCTGATCTGGATCTACATTGGTCACAAAACACATCAGAACGATTCTCCAGACACAGCCACATATTTTGAAAAATGTTTTCAAATAAAATATAATTTGGCAATTTATTTTATACATAGCAAATTAATATTCTCTGGCCAAAGTCGGAGCACAATACACCCGGTCCATCCTGTGTACATTGACCAAGAACTGCTTTTCTGTTGACCACAAGTATTTATACACAGGGGTCATAGATTTATGGTAGACCGATGAATACATTTTGTTATATTACGTTTGTGAATAACAAGTCTTTTTTTTTTTTTGTAAATATAATAGTAATATGATGGTTCAGAAATAAACAAAAATAATTATTTATTTAATGGTGTTTAACAACCGGTCAACAATTAAGGTCATATTAGGCTGGGTTAATAGGGTCAAATTACATATTCCACCTGTACAGATGGGGCGATTGATTTATTGGTGTTTAACGGCCTATCAACAGCTACGGTCATTTAAGGCCGGGCCAACGGGTTCGATCCCGTATATAAGCTGCTGCATTGGGGGGAAAATCCCAAAATCAGAACAGAATATTTACATTGAACAAAAATATATTCAGCCCAGAAATTAGAATAACCCGACCTGGTGCCAGGTCCATACCACAGCAATGTCACTTGGCCCCTTCCCCTAAAATAGGATTACGAATAATCGTAATATATGTACTCACATAAGGGTATAACCAATTTCAACTGTCACATACAAGAATGCCAATGACGTACATGTACGTGAGGGCCAAACCAGGTCTCCAAACGGGATTCCAGTAAGGATGAATCCCGATCGTTAAAATACCCATCACATGCTCCCACCTACCAACCACTTGCAAAAAAAACAAAATCAGGACTGCATAGTTACGTAAAAATATATACTCAGCCGTGAAATTAGATTAACCTGATCTAGTACGAGTTTCTCACTGCACCAGTAGCCAATTTCATCAAAATTGCAAAGAATACTTTGAGGGAATAATCATTTATGTTTCCTTAAATGCATTATTTCATATAGAACTAACGACAGCTTATATTTGATGATTAAAAGTATGCAGAATTATTATACTGAATTGATTACATTATCACAGCCATTTTGGCTGTGATAATGTAATAAATTCAGTATAATAATTGCAATTTTTGTGAAATAGGCTAAAGAATCACTTGGCCCTACACCCTGGGTAAGTATATTCATACCGTGACATAGACATGACAACTAGAATAGTTCCTCACCAGCCCGAATGTCTACCAGGTTATCACCAGTAGCTGATTTCACCAACATTGCAAAGTATACTTTTCTAGCAAAGTATACTTTGAGGGAGTAATCATTTATTTTTCCTGAAATGCGTTATTTCATATAGAACTAATGACTGCATATATTATGATTAAAGGTATGCAGAATTATTATACTGAATTTATTACATTATCACAGCCAAAATGGCTGTGATAATGTCATAAATTCAGTATGATAAAAATAATAAATTTATCCTAAAATTTTAAATTTCTCCCTCAAAGTATACTTTGATAGAAAAGAATACTTTGCAATGTTGGTGAAATAGTCTACTGGTAATCAGGTTTCACTTTCACTAGAATTAGCACAAACATACTTCACTGACTGAATATCCAACAAGATTATAGAGCCTGTATGTGTCCGCTTTGTAATTCTCCCCGTCGTAAAATCTCTCAATCAACCAAATGCCCAGGACGGAATCATATAAAATATCAAACAAACACAAAGATGTGTTTAATCTCTTGAGCAAAAAAGGAGCTGGAGACTAGTAATGAGGATTAAAAAAAATGGAAATAGATTCCAAAACCTGGCTAGATAGCTTGGAAATGATGTAACTAAGAAAACAAATTTTTAGCCCCCATGTTAAATTCCCACAGAATTTTTATATTTTCACCTTGAAATCAGTATTTGATGGAATGTCATAAAAAAAAATCAAATTGGGGAGGGTGACTTTTTTCCAAGGAGACAATTCCAATGAAATACCAAGATGTGTTTTCATTTAGAAGCAAACTATTCAATAAGTGCGGTCTGTTGATGTGTAAACAGTAGTGTGATTCTATTTTACACAATTAAAATTTTGAAATACCCAATTGCTTCAGAAATGATGGAGTGACAATACTCAATTACTAATTCCTTATCTGGAGCCCTGCAGTAGTGTCAAATCATCATGTTGACAGAAATTTCACTTAATATGTACATACATGTATATCAACAACATACACTAGAAATCATGTAACTCTTTGTTTTGAGGAAATATGTTGCACATGACGACTAAATTGGAATATAGCTCTTGCGACTAATTTGGGCCTAGACTGTTTGCCAAGCTGTCACTGTAATATGCCACAAACGTAGTAACAGGCTGTCACTGTAATATGCCACAAACATAGTAACAGGCTGTCACTGTAATATGCCACAAACATAGTAACAGGCTGTCACTGTAATATGCCACAAACATAGTAACAGGCTGTCACTAATATGCCACAAACATAGTAACAGGCTGTCACTGTAATATGCCACAAACATAGTAACAGGCTGTCACTGTAATATGCCACAAACATAGTAACAGGCTGTCACTGTAATATGCTACAAACATAGTAACAGGCTGTCACTGTAATATGCCACAAACATAGTAACAGGCTGTCACTGTAATATGCTACAAACATAGTAACAGGCTGTCACTGTAATATGCCACAAATAGTAACAGGCAGTCACTGTAATATGCCACAAACTATAGTGGAACTGTTACTGTAATATGCTACAAACATAGTAACAGGCTGTCACTGTAATATGCTACAAACATAGTAACAAGCTGTCACTGTAATATGCTCACATAGTAACGGCTGTCACTGTAATATGCTACAAACATAGTAACAGGCTGTCACTGTAATATGCTACAAACATAGTAACAAGCTGTCACTGTAATATGCTACAAACATAGTAACAGGGATGTGTCAATGAAGGATCGTAGCTAGTTATCTACTGTTGAATTTATTTACAGAAATTCGGTCCAAACTGTGTAGTCTATGGCCTTATTGCTTGTAAAAATAGCGAATGTAGCATGATTTGTTGTGAAAAGGAGTCAATATAGTGATTTCCACTAATGTTGATCCAAATCATCATACATATCTACGCAATCTGATCTAGGACTACATTATTTGCCAGATTCATAATTTCGTACTTATTTATGTCATTGCAATCAGTGTAGACTCAGATCAGACTGCACAGGTGTCTACTGGGTCTACTTTGTTCACAAAACTCAATGTTTGTGCTATGCAGTAAGAAATAAACACTGATTTCAGCATGGGACCAGATCTCTATAAATATATTTGCAAGGGGAAATAACTAGCTACGATCCATTATTGACTAGGAGCTAAACTACCGCTACTCAATAAGCAACATTTTGATTCATAAACTTGTGCTTGATCGTGGGATTACCTCCCCTGTTGAATCACTGTATTTTTGCCAATATTGATTTATAAAATCTATCATATTTCTGCACATGTGCCTGTGACTGGAGAAATTGGGCCTAGTTTGCGACCAGTGAAGATCCAGATCAGCCTGTGCATCTGCACAGTCTGAGCAGGATCTGCACTGTTTGAAATGCTATCAATGAAACACATGTGATGCTTCTAACAAGCAATATAGATCATCATCTGTAGCCTATTTCATCAACATTGCAAAGTATACTTTACTAGCAAAGTATACTTTGAGGGAGTAATCATTTATTTTTCATGAAATGCATTATTTCATATAGAACTAACAAATGCATATATTTGATGATTAAAAGTATGCAAAAAAATTATACTGAATTTATTACATTATCACAGCCAATTTGGCTGTGATAATGTAATAAATTCAGTATAATAAAAATTAATAAATTTATCATAAAATTGAAAATTTCTCCCTCAAAGTATACTTTGCTAGTAAAGTATACTTTGCAATGTTGATGAAATAGGCTACAGGTCAGAGAAGTGTGTGATTTGATCAGGAGCTACACTGGTCACACAAATCCAATAAACCTAATTTATCCAGTCACAGCTACAAATGACATTGAAACAAAAATCAGACCTCGGGGCATTGAACAAGAGCTCCGAATTTTTTTTGTCAATTTTCGTAATCATTTTCAGGAAATATTGCACGTTTTCATGATCATTACTGGCATAAACCTGTGATGCTATAAGGGTGGTTATACCAGAGCCGTGACCAAATGCATATTTGGGGGGATCGTTTTGTGAAATTTACTATAAATGTACAGTGGACCTTAATTTTGGTCATTGATCATTTATCTCACGTGATAAGCCTGTTTGTGATCACATAGCACAAACATATGGCTCAGAATGATCAAATGCCTGATTTACAATGGAACATCTCTAAACTGGACACCCTGGGGACCTCCAAGGGTGTCCGTTTTAGAGAGGTTTCACTGTACTACAATGTATATGTAGAGCACAAAAACGTCACAAAAAACGTATGTACATGGAATATTGCCTATACCCCCTCATGTCTACTGGGGAACTCCGAGGGTGTCCGGTTTAGAGCGGTTTCACTGTACTACAATGTATATGTAGAGCACAAAAACGTCACAAACAAACATGGAATATTGCCTATACCCCCTCATGTCTACTGGGGACCTCCGAGGGTGTCCGGTTTAAAGCGGTTTCACTGTACTACAATGTATATGTAGAGCACAAAAACGTCACAAACAAACAAGGAATATTGCCTATACCCCCTCATGTCCACTGGAGAGGGGGTAATCAGCAATAATTCCAGCACAAAAATATTTACACAATTCCCGAACATTTGATTGGCCCGTAGCAAGTCTCTGTCCAAAATTTATATCCCAGTAAACTCCCATGCCAAACTACTTTCCGTAACCGTCAGGCGCAGTTAAAATAATTCTTAAGAAAACGGAAAATAAACACATTTCTTGATGAATTTAATTCAAATGCTGGAATTATAAGGAATGAATGGCCTTTTTGTGGAATTTATCGGGGATATAAACTTGGAAAAGTCGCGGGAATACTGGACGAGGCCTTCCGGCCTTCGTCCAGTATTCCCGCGACTTTTCCTATAATACACATATCAACAACATATCAACAATATATCAACAATATTCATGTTTGTGATATTCTACTTTACAATGCAAATTGATAAGACTTATCATGCACAATTTTCTCATTTTAAAAATATATTTCTTTTGTATAAAGCATGTATAAAGCATGATAAAAATAGTCACAATAATGATGCAAACTTGACATAATTTTTTTGTAAAACATGGGTTAAACCCCCTGGCATACTGGACCAAAAACAAGAAATAGAGAATAGTAGGTTAGTGCCGTGAATGGGAAAAAATATCTGGCAAAGATTAGGAAACGGGATGGGCGAGGCTCTGCCGAGCACATCCCGTTTCCGCGCCAGATATCTTTTTCCATTCACGGCACTAACCTACTATTTTATTTATCCCGTCAACACCTACAAATGGCTGTAAAATGCAAAAATGGTATTGACTGGATATCAAAAATGTTTCACGGCACCGTGTTTCACGGCACATACGCACTGTGTTGACGGAATAAATCAGTAACCTTGATGGAGGTACCCCTCAAAAACTTTAAAGCACATTTCTAAATCATTTGACCTTGAGCATTGGGAGCACATGTGTTAGCTATAGAATGAAAATATAGATGATGAAAAATAAGAATATGAAGTGTCGAGCCGCTGCGATAGTACTGTATGCCATGTTAATGTTGAAAACAATAATCATGACGTTGATGTGTTTGTTTGTTTGTTTATTGGTGCTTAACGGCCTATCAACAGCTAAGGTCATGTAAGGCCGGGCAAACAGGCTCAATCCCATTTTAACCTGCTGCATTGGGGGGAAAATTCCAAAATGAGAACTGAATATTTACATCGAGAAACAAATATATTCAGCCCTGAAATTAGAATAACCTGACCTGGTGGCAGGTCCATACCACACCAATGTCACTTGGCCAGTTCCCCTAAAATAGGATTACGAATAATCGTAATACTCACATAAGGGGTATAACCAGATTCAACTGTCACATACAAAATGCCAAAGACGTATGTGAGGGCCAAACCAGGTCTCCAGTCGGAATTCCGGTAAGGATGAACCCCGATCGTTAAATTACCCATCGCTGGCACCCACCTTCCACCCACTACGTTGATGTGTAATAATCATAATTTAACCAGATTAACCCTTTCACCCATAAGTAACTGGAATGGATTTTGATATGTTATTTTGCAATCAAACAAATAGTCACAAAATGATTTTCAGACTAAGTCCATTTATGAAAACAGGGTGTTTTTCTTCTCAAAATTTTGAAAATGAATTGCAAAAAGTGCACATCCTGATGAGACGGCTCGTCAGTAGGCACAAAATGTTCTTTATATCAGCAACATATTCGGAAACATTTTCTGGCAAAATGAACATTCATTCACCATTACCCCACGTATTGATTATTATATATTGGCTATAGGCATTATTATACATTTTATATCAGACGTAAATTTCCACACTGATAGCAGGTGTGATAACCATGTTTCAATAAAATGTTAATGGACATTACTATTTATTCTTTGTATTTATTTTTTGATGTGCAATGATCATACTTTATAATCTGTGGAAAATATTATTTTTTAAAGTGACGCATTAAAGTGACCTGTCGTATAAATAATTAAATATCATACCTCATTTTCATATGAAAATAGCCCGATACCACCGCGAGTCCCTATCAGTAAAATAAATATTAACAAGAAACGAGGCAAAGCCACGAAGGCCAGGTTTTTTCCAAGCATAGACACTTGGATAACATAATTATACCCACTTTTTGTAGACTAGATGGCCGTGGCCTGCATGTCGCGCCTTGGGGCGAGGCATGGACACTAAAAAAATAGATATAGTAGATGGAAAAACTTTAACCAAAAAACTTTAACCAGACACACGTACGTACGGACGTACGGACGTACGGACGGACGTATGCCAAAATGCCGACGATATCGCACTGACAATGATGATAAACACCCATGTGAAGTATGAAGGTAATGGGTGAAGCAGTTGCAGAGATATAGTACACGAAAAAACTTTAACAAAAAAATTAAAAGTAATTTGACCTTGACATTGGGCATAGGGGCCGCACGGTTGTGGGGTAGAATGAAAATATGGATGATGATAAACACCCATGTGAAGTTTCAAGGTAATGGGCAAAGCAGTTGCAGAGATATAGTATAACAAAAAACTTTTAACCAAAAAACTTTAACCAGACGTACGTTAAAAAGTTAACGTTGAAAATAGCTAAGTCAATTACGTAGAAATAATAGGTGAAGGTAAAAAAAATGGTCACATGTTGGATAGTTGTATGTGGTTACCAGGCACCCATTGGTTATGAAGCTGTGAAAGGTTGGTGGTCCTAGGTGGTACAGTACCAAAGAAATGGACGTAAACACGAAAACTTAACATTGTAAACGCGAAAACTTAACATTGAAAATGGCTAAGTCGACTGCGCGGAAAAAATGGGTGAAGTTAAAAAAAAAGTAACATGTTGGATAGTGATATGTGGTGGGCACCCCTTGATTATGAAGCTGTGAAAGTTTGGTGGTCCTAGGTGGTACAGTAACAAAGAAATGGACTCAAACACGAAAACTTAACATTGATTGTGGACGCCGCCCAACCCGCCCCCCGCCCGCACCGCCCGTCCCGTCCGCACCGTCCGCCCGCCCGCCCGGTTTTCGCCAATCCAATAGCCTGGATTTTTTTCTCAAAAAACCTGGCTAATAAATGATTATAATGTTATAGAGGGCACTCGTAGTTTTTAGAACTGGTGGGATAGTGACACAATTATACACTTATTTAATTCTTTTAAGAACATTTTGTGCCTACTGAGTGGGCATGAGAGCATATTAACGTAGGCATGATCTTAACATGTATCAAGTACCCAAACATTACAGTAGTCATTTAAATTATATTGAAATTATGGCATGATGAAGAAGAATTTATTTAATGATGTTTCATGGCCTCTCAACAGTTACGATCATTTTACACAAGATAAAGAAAGTATTACTAAACTGTTTGACATAAAGAATAGTTACGAGCTTCATCACCCTTATAAAAGGCAAACAAATTTAAGCTCACGTTAATGACACATGTTGAAGTAACGGACCGAGGTCAATAAATACATTAAATATAACTAAAAGCATTAACAAGTGAAAAAAAAAGAAGCTTATTTTTTGTTCTCACTTATTAATGCTTTTAGGTATATTTAATGTATTTATAGACCTCGGTCCATTACTTCAACATGAGGTTAATGATGGTATAAGAGTCACATATTTTCACATGAATCAAGTCTGAATATTAAAGCAATCCTTCAAGTCCGATTAAAATTAAAGCATGATGAAGAAGCTCTCGTAAATTTTTGACATAATTGTGGCTGTTACTGGAGAAATGGGGGTTACGGGTTTTGCGACCAGTGTAGATCCAGATCAGCCTGATTGGGATCTCACTGTTTGTTATTCCATCAATGGAACACCAGCCATGCTTCTAACAAGCAACATGGATCGTTATCAGTGTACATGAGTATGCCATTTGATCAGCAGCTACACTGGCCACAAATCCCATAAGCCCCATTTCTCCAACCACAGTCACAAATGCCATGGAAATACTAATGGGCAAGTTACAGAGACAGACAGATGAACAAAATTCAAGAGCAAACCAATATTCCCCATTGTCCATGACAACCGGGGACATAAAAAGAGCCTGTATAGCCTCCATCTACATATAGCCTACATAACCATATATATGATCTACTTACATAGTATCCCAACAAAATGAGGACCAGGGGCCCGTTTCACTAAAATAAGACTAAAATGTTTGTAAGTTGAAATTTTGGATCGTTTGGAAATTTAAATTGATGGATTTACATTTATTGAGCATAGGCTGCATATGCAGCCTATGCTCAATAAATGTAAATCCAATAATTGTTTACAAGAAAACAATGCTAATGTGAAATTTACAGACTATCATAATTTTGCACTTACGAACATTTTAGTCGTATGAAGTTTATTTTAACGGACCCCTGCTTCAAATAGGTATAACTTTGTTATTTCAATACATTGAACCGTTTCCTTTTCAGAGAATATCAAGCTGTGGACCATCTTTCCCATTCTACATTTAGTTTAGCAGATAAGCTCAACAGAACATGTGGTGTCACTGTTTATTGATGACGTCATTTTTTTAATTCGGCTAAAATTCGTAAAATCGATGAATGTGTCCAACATCAATAATTCAGC
>JAQRGA010000272.1:0-124325 GCA_029237695.1 Conchocele bisecta
TGCAATTTTATATTCTAAAAGTCGTCACCTATAGTGGGTCACATATATCAGTACACACAGTGAAACCTCTCTAAACCGGACACCGGACATCAGGCATTTGATCATTCTGAGCCATAGTTGTATGCTATGCGATCACGAACGTACATTATCACCTGTGATAAATGAGCCAGAAACTCATCAAAAATAAGATCACCGGTTTGTTCTTGGCGTCCGGTTTGGAGAGGATCCACTGTATATTCATGGTTAACCATCGATAGATTTTACGTCAAAATCGGAGTCGCCAACTGCGTGGCTGTGACTAGAGATCTGGATCTACACTGGTCGCAAACTTCCTTAAGTCCCATTTCTTCAGTCACAGCCACATATGACTGAAGGACATGCGCCGGTTTTGAATTTCATATTCTAACTGTTCCTGGAAACTGAGACTGAGTATAGTCCTGTCCCTGGCCTAAGGACACGTTTGCATTTACTGGTTGAGAGACTTTGAATGTTTATTTGAGTAACTGATACTTGTAACTTCACAAGAGACGAGGCAAAGCCACGAAGGCCGGGGTTTCTTCAAGACATACACAAGGCATATTAAAATGAAATAGTTATCAAGAAATAAGACATATTTTTATAAATCGACAGTTTGTGATATGTACATATATTGTGACTGCGACTGAAGAAATGGGGCTTATGTGAATTGTGACAAGTGTAACTCCTGATCAAATAACACACTCTTGTAACCTGGTAGGGATCTATACTGCTTGTTTGAAGCATGACGGGCGTGTCATATATGGAATGGCCAACAGTACATATCCTGACTGTGCAAATGTACATGCTGATCTGGATCTACACCGGTCAAAAACACGAAAAGCCCAGTCACAGCCACATATATGAAATTACCTGTTCACGTGCTCCACATCACGTGTCACGTGATCCATATTCAGACCTGTAGACAGGGGGTGGGGGTGGGGGGTGGGGGTCGGTGCGGCCGGAGGACCCCCGTACTACATGGAGGTCCACTTATAATGGAGGTCTGTGTTGCAATGAACTATACGATAAACGTAGTCACCCCATTGTGTCACAAACCTGCAGCGCCCCAATCGACACATGTCACATGATCGGTATTAAGGACCCCGGATCATCCTATGTAAATGTGATGGGAGATATGCATAAAGTACATGTGAACATTCTCTTCTTACTATAGTCAAGTAGTTACCATGTCCGCCATCTTAGTGTGTACACTGTAAAACCAGCGGACGCTTAACGCGTCCATACGCGTTCATATATAGGCAATTTTAACGCAGTAGTGTTCAAATTGGCCTTCAGGAATCCAGTCAGTGCATATTTACTGAACCGATGTGTTCAAATGGTGTTCAGCACATTAACGTCTCCGTTCAAGCACTCTGCTGTCAATTTTTGATCAGCTTTCAATTGTGGTAGATACAGTGAGTTTACCTTAACAATGTATTAATAACACCATTTACGATAAATTTTAAATATTTTTTGCATAAAGTATGGTGTATGAAGCTACAATTCATAATTCGCTACGGCATTTAAACACTGCCGTTCACATTGCATCCATTGATGAACGCTCAAAGCGTACGGTGACGTAATTCTATTTTTATCGGAGTATTTTTAGTTCCACGCGGTTCCGTCATGACCATGGAATTCTGGGAATTTGGGCGCAATTTTTTATCTCTTTCCGGCATTGCTGCTAAAGGATATTGAGGACATTTAAATGTAAACCGTACATTTAATTTACTTATTTAGGTGATTTTAACATGTAAACTAATGGTAAAAGCATCTCTTCATACTCGCCAATGTTTGTGGCAGCTCTTTGTGGTAGGGGTTGCTTGATAAACATGCAAAATGAGACAGAGTCCGAATTTGTGCCAACCACATGTTGTTTGTCTTTGCAGACTCCATGCAATGATTTCAAAATCATACCATAAGGTATCACAAAGATGATCCAAGCTTCTCGGTTGCATGCAGTATAGGTTCTTGCTCCTTCACATCAAGCAAATGGTCCATTTTTAGATCGCATGTAAGCCGTAAACACGATAACCGAAATAAAAATGTAAACTTACCCCACCCACCCATGTTATTCAATGATGATGGAGAAAATGATGTTGTTATTCCGTTCAACGATACAGAAGCTCTGCAGATATGTATGCATATACATGTATGCAAATAAAATGTGTAAATGAATTGCTTTTAATACCTTCTGTTCAAATTAGAACATTTCCATGATTAAATTAGAACACTTCCCTGTTCAAATATGAACACCTTTCTGTTTATATTAGAGCACCACAATATGTGTATGCTCAAAATTGCATACCTACATGTTCATGTGGTGTTCCAAAGCTGAACACTTGTAACTTGAACATGTTCTGGGTGTTCAGTATCTGTTTGTATTTGAACGCGTCAAGCGTTAATAATTGGAACACTTGAAATGTTCAATCTTGAACACACAACGTTCATGTTTTGAACGGTAGTGTTCACGGTTTGAACACATAAATGTCCAATGTCTCACACTAGTGTTCAAAGGGTGTTGAGATTAGAACACTGTGCGTTAATGCTTTGAACATTAGCGTTAAGAAATCGAATGCTCGTTGAACGCGTCATTGCGTTCTTGATGTGTTCAATAGCTGTTGCATTTTGGTGTTCAAAGAGCATTCTAAAGTTGAACGTTTGGGTTTACAGTGTAAACTCTATCGGCCAGTTTTATTTCTAATGACACTTGACACATACCACTAACCATGCCAATGATATGACAAACACATGCATAAACTTTGGTGCAATATGATGGAAAGACATACAAAGTATCAGGGGCGGATCTGGAGGGGGGGGAGGGTTCCGGGGTTGCACCCCCACCCGCGTTCAGCCACGGAGTTTACCGCCAGTTGGAGTCTGAATTTAAATGCCGTAAAACACAGGAAATTGCATTTCGAAGACCCCGAAAATAGGACAACCCCTAGTTGCGAACGGTAACTCTAGTTGCGAACGGTAACGGTAGCTAGCTACGGACGGTACGGGAGTAGATTGCAATAGTTACCTTCGCAACTAGACCCCCCCCCCCACCCCCCCCCCCATTCCACAAATGCTGGATACGCCCCTGCGTCTGCTACATGTATATACTTATATATATGGGACGTATTGAAGAAAATCTTATTATATTTTCTGCCATATTATTGTCTGTATGTGTCAAACGCTCCAAGAGGTGAAACACGCTCCAAGAGGTGAAACTGTCCGATAGCATGTAGAAACTAAATTGCGGAGATGGCAACCGACTGAATGCTCTGTATAATATACACTAAGAAGAACAGGCTCAGACATACCTTATATAAATATTCAGTCACATGTATGACACAAAAGGTCATAGTCTACAAAGTCAGTGCTTAACTGCGATGCCAGGCTACCCGAGTTCTGTGACACGGGACTAAACAAATCTCCAAGAATTACACATACATGTATAGGCATATTAGACAAAATACCACCTGCCCAATGTTTTCTGAGGACAACCCCACCACCCTTCGATACTATATACACCACCATCTAAAAATCACCGGTATGATATAAATCTCCCCATCGAAATTTAGGTGAGACAATACGCCACCCCCATCGAAGTTCAAGGTTGGACAATATGCCACCCCCATCTAAGTTCAAGATTGGACAATACGCCACCCCCATCGAAATTCAAGGTTAGACAATACCCCACCTCCATCGAAATTCAAGGTTGTACAATACCCCACCCCCGGAACAACATCCAGGTAGGACATAATCAAAAACCAAATTAAGTCAGATGTTGTACTTTTGTTTCAAAAATAAACACCAAACATGAGAAGAGAAACAAATGTTCTGACACATTTGATTATTTCGTTCTAACGAATTATCCGTTAGAACGCATTCCAATTCATTATAATGCATTCCAATTCGTTCTAACGATTTCAATTATTTCGTTCTAATGCATTCGGATTCGTTCTAGCGATTTCAATTATTTCGTTCTAACGAATTTCTGAATTCGATCTAATGCATTCCATGATTTTGGCATTATTATGATAACAATTTGCATTTATAGACCGTTGAACATATATGACGATACAATAAAGACAAAACAAGAAAATGTGTTCATATAACTCGGATGCCCCACATACCGCTTTGATAGACGAGGCAAAAATCAAATTCAAAATGGAGCTTGACGAACGTGGCGGTAGAGGACCATTGGAGCAATGCGTGTATGAAATATGAAGCACATGCTTGAAAGGAAACAGAAATTATGGAGAAAATATTAAAAGGTTAAACGCATTTGCCTTAGACAGAAGGTGAACATAAGTCCCTAGTGACCTTGACATTGGGTGTGCGAGCGTGGCTCGTATGCGAAACAAAGCACCATCCCTAGACAGACATTGTGGGCAAATATTATTGAAATTGGTGAAGGAGTTAAGGAGTAATTGAGTAAACATTAAAAGCTGAAACGCATTTGCCTTACACAGAAGGTGACCATAAGTCCCCAGTGTCACTGACCTTGGTTGTCCGGGCATAGGTCATGTGCGAAACAAAGCAGTATCCATAGACAGACATTGTGGGCAAATACTATTGAAATTGGTGAAGGAGTTATATTATAAAGAGTTATTGAGAACAAAAACATTAACGACTGAAATGCCCTTTGCCTTGCAGACGCACGAACGGACGCAGACGGACGGACGGACGAACAGGGGTAAAACATAATACCCGCCCCCATAAATTGGTGGGGGAATAAAAAGTCCCCTTAAAAGCACTGTGTCTTAGATATTCAATGTGTGATGTTTCGCTTCGTGCACAGTAAATCATATACCAACCAAAGTCACCATTTCGTTTGATCGAATTCCAAATGTTTGAGCTCCTCAAGTGTTTACTATCAGAAACTGTGATGCACAAGGGAGATAATTTGGTTAGGCATTTCGCTATGCACCTACAAGTACGGCACTATACATATACATCAGGGTTTGGTGTGATAGAATCATGCAATACCAATTTAGAGGCCCTGGTTTGGGTAGTTGCGGTAAGTAACTCTGCAAAACTTGCTTAACGTCCGTACGGTACGTAAGTGGTGCAGGTTTTACTGCCTGCAACTATGGTTTACGAGGTAACAAGCGGATGTGCATGTTGATCTTGATCTACAATGGTCGCAAAGCCCCATTTCTCCAGTCACAACCACATATATCGGTGAGCGAATGGCAAACGGCGCAGTCGCAGATGAAATCACGTGAAAACTGACCTGCATATAACAAACGTAGCTCGGTCGGTTCAGCCAGCCGACTTCGTACCCTACGTCATCTCAACTGATAAACGGGGTGTATATTGGTACATTGGTACATTCGTGCGTCATTTAAACTGGGACCAGCCGACCCCAGGAACGTCATGAATTGCTCATTACAGCGGGAAGATATTTCTGAATCATTGGTGAAGACTTTAGATCCTGGTCGGACTGAAGCCAGAAGGTACATGATGATACGAGCATATACTGCCCACAAAGGCGTTAAACAACGTCCTTCCTGGCGCACCACACACACCGATAACCGCATTGTGCCTACACCACAATGTCAAACTGATTGTAGAAATTGACCTTGTGGACGGCCACGGTATCTATCTACCCGGAGATACGAATATGCGACCTGTCGTCGGAAAACGGAACAGTTGGGAGAAAATTATGAAGTTTTCTCATTGTTTTGCATTTTCGAGCTGTATTATATGTCCGTACCTATTAGGCCAATGCGAAGCTCATTTCCTTATAAATCTGAGGACAGTTGTCTATAAGTTGTGTTATCATCACTACAGTGAAGAACGTTATCTGGCAACTCGCTTTGCATTGACATAACACAATTGATTGACTGGGGTTACACGTCTGAGGACTGTTATCTATAAGTTGTGTTATCATAACTCCAGTGAAGAACGTTATCTGGCAACTGGCTTTGCATTGACATAACACAATTGATTGACTGGGGTTACACGTCTGAGGACTGTTGTCTATAAGTTGTGTTATCATCACTCCAGTGAAGAACGTTATCTGGCAACTGGCTTTGCATTGACATAACACAATTGATTGACTGGGGTTACACGTCTGAGGACTGTTGTCTATAAGTTGTGTTATCATCACTACAGTGAATAACGTTATCTGCCAACTCGCTTTGCATTGACATAACACAATTGATTGACTGGCGTTACACGTCTGAGGACTGTTGTCTATAAGTTGTGTTATCATAACTCCAGTGAAGAACGTTATCTGGCAACTGGCTTTGCATTGACATAACACAATTGATTGACTGGGGTTACACGTCTGAGGACTGTTGTCTATAAGTTGTGTTATCATAACTCCAGTGAAGAACGTTATCTGGCAACTGGCTTTGCATTGACATAACACAATTGATTGACTGGGGTTACACGTCTGAGGACTGTTGTCTATAAGTTGTGTTATCATCACTACAGTGAATAACGTTATCTGGCAACTCGCTTTGCATTGACATAACACAATTGATTGACTGGGGTTACACGTCTGAGGATTGTTGTCTATAAGTTGTGTTATCATCACTCCAGTGAAGAACATTATCTGGCAACTCGCTTTGTATTGACATAACACAATTGATTGACTGGGGTTACACGTCTGTTCAGCAACAAGGTCATGTACAGACGGCAATGCACGTGTATTTGGGAGCAATGTGGTGCATTAATGTTACCATTTTGCACATACATGTAGGGGTCAGTAAATCTGAACAAAAGAAGGCTGCTAATGTGAACTTTGCTGTATACATGTACATGTATTGGTGCACGTACGAAAGTCTTAGTCGTACGAAGTGAAACGCGCCACTGATCCGCACCATGTGTCATGCACCCTTACTACACGACTGTCTGTTCCACATGTTTCTGCCGACAAGCGTCTGGCTATTAAACACATTAAATGTAAACAATATTGAACTGTAAGTACTGTTTCCTCAATAACAAGAACACGTGGTCTGTCGGCACACAAATGCCTCCCCCCCCCCCCCCCCCCCCCCCCCCCCCCCCCCCCCCCCCCCCCTCCCACCGGTGGCAGATTGGACTACCCGTGGCATGGCAACGCTAATCAACTAAAAGTGATAAGTATTCATAAGCACAGTTGTGAAGGTGAAATGCTGAAGTTGATGTTAAGGGCAGCATGATTGTGTGACTTGTGCACAAGTATGATGTATTGAAATATTAAAGTAATCCTTCAATGTATATAGAAGATATTGCAGAATTGAGAAACTCCGGTGAACTCTAATGTGGAATAAAGTTTAAAGTTGTGAAGGTCAATGTCATCATGGATGTGTGACACTTGTCCACAGGTATATTGTGTTCAAATATTTAAGCAATCCTTCAAGGGATATAGAAGTTATCACATACTTGAGAAACTCCGGCGAACTTCTTAATGTGCCGGACAAACGGACGAACCCTACCGAGATCAGGGGCATAACAAAAGGCCACTGAGGAAGGCCGGGTTTTCTTCATGGCTTAGATAATTGGATAACGGATAAGTGGCTAGTAATACTATTATGACTACACAAAAGAAGTCAGCGTATGAGCAAACCTACATGCAGTTACAGGCTGGCATACATGTATTAGTACAAGATACGAGTGAACATCTGTGCTGTCTGATGAGTGTTGTCCAAATTAACATTGAAAATGGCGATTACGCGGAAAAGCTAGGTAACGGAAAAACAAGGTCAGATGATGGATAGCGCCGCCGCCCGCCCACCCGACTTTCGCCAATCCAATAAAATGGGGAGGGTGATTGTTTTTGTTATTGATGAAAACAATACTTATATTTAAATAGTTTTAGAGTTAATATGTTAAAGGACCAACTATAAACCTGATCATCGTTTGATTCAAAGATAATTCCTTCGTAAGTGTGATGGAAAATTTGTATAACATATATGTGAACACTGCCTCGTTACTGTATCCTATATGACACATGGGGTGACCAAGTCATCCATCTTTGTGTGTTCCAGCCATCAGCCAGTTTCACCAGTTCTGCCGTTTGACAAAGAACTCAAACTATATTACAACAAACTGTAAAATATGTCAGTTTTCTGTACAGGTTTGTGCCTGTGTTTTTAACAATATGAACCACCATTATAAATAGATCCATACACAGAAAATCGCACAGTGTATCACTTTTACCTGGCCAACCACACAACACATACCATATATACCCACAACTGTACTCTGTTATTACTATCAAATCCAGTGACATGTAAACAGTTACCCGAGTGTATCGTCCCTGGCGTCTATTCACATAATATGCGAGTAAATATGGCTTTAACGTGTACAGTGAAATAGGCTGTGCATCAGAATGGAAAGTTTACACATTGAGTTATAAAAAGTGAAAGTGAATGGGTTTAACGTCCTACCGACAGCTAGGATCGTATAGAGACCACAATTTAAAGTTTCATCCGACAGACCAGTGGGATGGAAATACTATGAAAGTATTGTTGATGCCTAAAGCGAGGTTTGAACCTACAACCTCCGGATTGGAAGTCAGGTGTTCCTATGCCACAATCTAGTGTTCCCTATGCCACGATCTATTATGCCACCATCTAGTGTTCCCTATGCCACCACATAGTGTTTCCTATGCCACAATCTAGTGTTCCCTAGGCCACAATCTAGTGTTCCCTAGGCCATATTCTAATGTTCTCTAGGCCACAATATAGTGTTCCCTAGGCCACAATCTAGTGTTCCCTAGGTGACAATCTAATGTTCCCTAGGCCACAATCTAGTGTTCCCTAGGCCACAATCTAATGTTCCCTAGGCCACAATCTAATATTCCCTAGGCCACAATATAGTGTTCCCTAGGCCACAATCTAATATTCCCTAGGCCACAATCTAATGTTCCCTAGGTCACAATATAGTGTTTCCTAGGCCACAATCTAGTGTTCCCTAGGCCACAATCTAGTGTTCCCTATGCCACAATCTAATGTTCCATAGGCCACAATCTTGTGTTCCCTAGGCCACAATCTAGTGTTCCTAGGCCACAATC
Source organism: Conchocele bisecta (assembly GCA_029237695.1). Classification (NCBI taxonomy): domain Eukaryota; kingdom Metazoa; phylum Mollusca; class Bivalvia; order Lucinida; family Thyasiridae; genus Conchocele; species Conchocele bisecta. Next base: position 9,020 of record JAQRGA010000272.1, read on the forward strand.
CACCCCTAGTGTGAGTTGCAAGTATTCAGTATTATAAATTAGCAAACCAGGTATTGTTAATAAATTGGCAGATTACACACCGCAGAGTTGAGAAGAACAAAACGTTATTGTTGTTAAAGGTACATGCCCACTCAGTAGGCACAAAATGTTCTTTATATCAGATACATCATCTGAGACATTTTCTGGCAAAATAAACATGCATTCACCACGTTTTGATTGGCATTATTATACATTTTGTATCAGACGTAAATTTCCCACACTTTTATCAGGGGCGATAACCGTGTTTCCTTAAACTGTTAACGGACATTACTATTTATTATCTGTATTTATTTTTTGATGTGCAATGATCTTACTTCATAATCTGTCGAAAATATTATTTTTTTCAAATGACGCATTTAATTAGTATACATAATTAAAAAAATGTCATGCCTCATTTGCATATGAAAATAGCCTGATACGACCGCGCGTCACTATCAGTAAAATAAATATTACTAAATGATTATAGCTATATAGCGGGCACTCGCAATTTTTAGAATAGAGATATTAGTAAATTCGGAAACAAACGGGCCAACGGTCATTGGTCTGCCATTTTTGGGCTCAAATGCCCGGGTTTAGAAGGTCCTCGAGCCAATTCCTACCCTTAAATATAAGATAAATTTTTTTAGAACTGGTGGAATAGTGACACAATTATACAATTGTTTAATTCCTATAACGAACAGCTGGAGCCTACTGAGTGGACATGTACCTTTAATGTGTATGTCAGGCCACACGCGGATGGCTATGATATTTGACATTTTAAACCCCAAAACAGTAAAATTGCCTCAAAAAGGGCGCCACCCTCAACAGTTTCTGATTCTGAGGTTGCACCAGAATGTATTAAAATGATAAATGCCAGGACAGTCTCCATCCATACTGCAGTCTAATGGAGCCATGATTAATGAAATATGGTCCGAACTTACTGTTGGCAAAATGAGGCATATTTGTTTTTGTGGAAACTTGACCGAGGGCTGTGTGTGAACACGATGGAGGGCATATTGATCATCTGTTTAAGTATAAAATGGGAAAAATATTTCTGACATCACATTTTTTCACCTGATTTGTTTTTATTTAGTTGCCATTTGTTATTGTTTTAACAAATTTCGTTGAAATTTTGCTAAAATTTCTAAAATGGGTCACAAGATGTGATGAGCAACATAAGATCTTAACACTGCAAGAAGTTGTTTAGTAACTCACATTTCAATTGGGTATACGTTTTTTTGGGGCCACCGGATATAACAAGCTAGTTGATGAGTGTATGAGATACGTCATTCTCGACAGCACACGTTTGAAACATACATTTCATCCTTTAGATATATCAATCAAAATTAGCATATTACACAATCTGAAAAGTTCTCAGAAACAGTGCAGATCCTGACGAGAGAGCTTGACATATGTTTACAATGGAACTGCCTTCTCCTCTACCCAATATTCAGATTATACTGACACAGTCATTACTGATAATATATTAAAGGTACATGCCAACTCCGTAGGCACAACATGTTATTTATAGGAATTAAATATGTGTATAATTTTGTCACTATTTCACCAGTGCTAACAATTACGAGTGCCCGATATACAGATATAATCATTTAGTAATATATATTTTACTGGTAGTGACTCGCGGTCGTATCAGGCTATTTTCATATGCAAACAAGGCATGATCTTTTTTTAATTATTTATACTAATTAAATGCGTCACCTAAACAAATAATATTTTCGACAGATTATAAAGTATGATCATTGGACATCAAATAACAAATACATAAAATAGTAATGTCCGTTAACATTTTAAGGAAACACGGTTATCGCCCCTGTGGAATGTTACGTCTGATATAAAATGTTTAATAATGCCAATCAATACGTGGGGTAATGGTGAATGAATGTTTATTTTGCCAAAAAATATATTGTGCATAGTTGTGATAGTTGTGATAGTTGTGATAGTTGTGAGTGTATTTGTCCTGACCTTGTGAGCTGCATCGGTCCGAACCGCAATTTACGATGCGACGTAATTTCTGACGTATTTTATGCAGTTTGTTTTCTTCAGTATCTGGATATAACTACCTCGGATTTTCATGATAGACGCGACACAACATATTGTAGTTTATGAGCATTATGGTCAAATAAGTGGCTTCCTGTACAGTTTTCTAATTTAGCGGGAGAATCAAAAACAGGTTTATTTCCGATGATCAAGTTATTCACATGCTCTATATGACCTGAATTTTTACTTGCACAAATGAGAAATAGTTCTACATAACAACGATAAGGCTATGAAGGCAATTATAATATTTAGAATAAAGTACAAACATCGTCGCATAGATTAGCTATTTTTCATAAAACTGCATCATGCATCATTATAAAGTTATTGAACGAAAATAAAAATGTAAACATGCGTCATACATCATTTCAAACCATGTGGTCCCACACCGTGACTTTTGTGATGTTTTATACAACGTATACTATGTAACTATCAATAGCTAAATATTTTCCATAGTTGTGAGTTGTATTTGTGCTTACATATGTACTCGAAATGTACTAATTTTTAATTAGACAGACGTGCTCGGATCACAACACGACATTAAACAGACGTGCTCGGATCACAACACGACATGACTTTATTTAGTAAAGGTACATGCCCACGTGCCAGGTTATAATAAAGGGAGGCATACTTTTTTCGTCCATTCGTTAGATATATGACATTGTTCGCGCAAACTAAACAGTCATTAACCAGTTCCCGACGATATAATTGACATTATTATACTTCGTATATCAAACATAAATTTTATAATCTGTCGAAAATATTATTTTTATCAGGTGAAAATATCATGCCTCATTTGCATATGAAAATAGCCTGATACCACCGCCCGTCACTATCAGTAAACTAAATATTACTAAATGATATATCTGTATAGCGGACACTCGTAATGTTTAGAACTGGTTGTATAGTGACACAAGTATACACTTATTTAATTCATATACAGAACAGTTTGTGCCTACTGAGTGGGCATGTACCTTTAATATGTAATAGGTGCTACCTACGTTTGGGGCGCAGCAACATAGCATGATAGGGAAATTAACTTATGTTCAGGAACAGTATGTTTACAGTGCCCATGAGATTTCACGACTTTAGAGGCGTGTTTTCATTCCTTTCATTAAGGGCAAACTTGGGAAACTGCAAACTTGTCTGTTCATCGATTTGCAAGGATTGTTTGACTTTGTCTGATTGTGCATACAAATTACAAATTGTCGGTATAGTTGTGAGATGTATTAAATTGTACTTACCTTGCTTGTGCGTTTAAAACAAACGCCGCTGAATTGTTCAAGTAGTTGTCTGTAGTTGTGAGCTTATTTTGTGCTTATCTTGCGAGTTGTAGGCTTCCAATTATGTGACGTTTTATCTACAATCGTTCTATATTTGCTAATACAAGACATGCATTACGAGTTGCACATGTCCAATTCTGTGACGTTTTATCTACAATCGTTCTATATTTGCTAATACAAGACATGCATTATGAGTTGCACATGTCCAATTCTGTGACGTTTTATCTACAATCGTTCTATATTTGCTAATACAAGACATGCATTACGAGTTGCACATGTCCAATTCTGTGACGTTTTATCTACAATCGTTCTATATTTGCTAATATAAGACATGCATTCGAGTTGCACATGCCAATTCTGTGACGTTTTATCTACAATCGTTCTATATTTGCAAATACAAGACATGCATTACGAGTTGCACATGTCCAATTCTGTGACGTTTTATCTACAATCGTTCTGTATTTGCAAATACAAGACATGCATTACGAGTTGCACATGTCCATTTTTGTGACGTTTTACACAGAACTGTCAGTATATGAATATCTCTAACTACAAGATATTGTCCGTAGTTGTGAGTTGAATTTGTACAAATCATGTGATATGCACGTGTGCATTTCGACATTTGTGTCATGTGTTAATACATAACGTCTAACTATCTGTATGTAATATAATTACAACGTGTTGTCCTTATAGTTGTGAGAAGTATTTGTAAGTTACCTTGCAAGTTGCGCATGTCCATTTTGGGGCGTTTGTAAACATAACTACCAAACGCGGCTGAATTGTGCAAGAAGTTGACCGTAGTTGCAACCTGTATTTGTGAGTATGATTATCATGGGAGTTGCACACGTCCATTTTTGTGATGTTTTATACATAATCATAAAACGCTTAAAGGTACATGCCAACTCAATAGGCACAAACAGTTATGTATAGGAATTAAATAAGTGTATCATTGTGTCACTATTCCACCAGTTCTAAACATTACGAGTGGCCGCTATACAGGTATAATCATTTAGTAATATGTATTTTACTGATAGTGAAGCGCGTGCAAATGAGGCATGGCATTTTTTAATTACGTGTATTTATACTGGTTAAATGCGTCACCTGAAAAAGATAATATTTTCGACAGATTATAAAGTATAATCGCACATAAATAAATAAATACAGAGTATAAACAGTAATGTCTGTTAACATGTTAAGAAAACACGGTTATAGCCCCTGATATCAGTGTGGAAAGTTACGTCTGATATAAAATGTATAATCATGCCAATCAATACGCAGGCTAATGAATGTGTATTTTGCCAGAAAATGTCTCAAATGATGTCTCTGATATAAAGAACATGTTGTGCCTACTGAGTGGGCATGTACCTTTAATTCTTCGTATTCTTATTAATTTTGTTTCTTTTGAAAATAGAATAACAGTTTTTGGAGTGATCAATGTGACCAACTTTACGGTGCCCGTTTGTATAGCGGCCGTTTTGATTAGGGCCAGTTTGACCTGCTTCAGAAAATTTCTGGTACAATCACAAATCGGTATCAGAAAATAAGGGAAAATAGTACTACGGTACCAAACGAGCCTTCTGTTAAAACCAACTCCCCATATAATTGTTGATATTCCTTTCTGAGTCAATATCATAACATGTGATGAGGTCGCATTTATTACATTATTTTGGAACATGCGACTTGTGGAGTATTTGTAGAAAGCAAATGTTAACGATCCATTTTGGCTCGTCTTAATTAACGCCCTTAACAAATGACATGATATAGGCTTACCTAATTTTACAATTAAACATACAAATAACTTAAAACGTTACAATAATTTAAACGTTTACCTTGAAATTTCGTACTTGTGTGTTATTACTTCAGCGACTGGTGAACTCGCCGGGCTTGTTGTTGCACTAGTAGCCACGGAACCACTGCTGCTTCTTACGATTGACTTACGACAAACACGTGCATGTCTGGTTCCCAGCTTTCATGCGATGTATCGATATATTAAAAGTAGGCGAGGAACCTGGCACGTGATCATGTGACATCCACCCAATATAGTACTATTGCTGACAAATAGTTCAGTCTCAATTGACAAGAGATAGTTTTGTTGACATAAACCAGGCTGTTTTAAATTAAATACGCAGTTCTCCTGATAAGGGCGACAGACGAGCCATGTGATCTTGTACCTAAATAGATGTCGATATCTCATGATTTTTTTTGCAAAATTGAAGATATTAACGAAGTTAATTCCCTCGCTAGCAGCCTTGCCAATAATCATAACAACGTCCTCAGTGACATTGACAAAACAACACACAATCCCTAGACACACATTGTGCTCAAATAGTATAAAGATCGTTGAAGATTTTTCAGAAGTTATTGAATAAACAAACAAGAGGAACATGATGGCGCTATATCGCTCACCTGTAAAATGTCATACAAATCAAGATAATACTGGTATGTAAAGTTATCATTAAATCAACATCAAAATAAGACCAAGACAGGCACACTATGTCAATGTGAAAAATTTGAAAAGTCGTCAGGGTAGGAGTTGTCTCGCTATATGTACAGACATATCTTACACAACTTCGCGCGAGATTTGGAGATCACAACAGGATGCTTTCAGCCTACTTTTTATCACAATACATCTTTTCACAAATGTTATCAGAAGCAATTGATTAAATTGAGTTCTACATCCGTTTTAGTTTTAACTAAATAATACACGTGTATATGGGAGAGGGTGGGAACACCACTGTTTTGCACCGATATTACATTCAGCATTAAAAACAAAATATCCTGATCTGGTGCCCTTACCCAACCAAGATGACTTGGCACCACAATTCCCAAAGAGAAAAATCCCAGCGTATCAGCGTATCAGACCATGTGTGAATCCCGATAAGGATGGACTTCACCATTATGCATTACATGCCCTTCCATCCTCCAGTAGAATGATTTTGAATGGAGTTCTACGTCCGTTTAACCTGAACAAAGTAATGTATAGACGGTAATTCACAAGTACACTACACCAAAATCACTTGGCCTCATATATAACTGGATCTCGGTGTGAATCTCGGTAAGGCTGGCCTTCACTGTTAAGAGATACTTACTCTCTCATCCTCTATTGGAATCAACACACATCATCACTTGTATGGAAGGTAATATCCGCCATAATTCTATGTGACTTGATGCTTGCGTGCTGATGACATTACAACTTATATTCATGTTATTTCATTCGTCATTTTTATTTATTACATTTGAAATCTGCTTGTTATAATTGTATTTGTCTTTCTTACATGTCAATTCTGCAGATTGCTTTGTTCATTCGTCTTATTTACATTACAATTATTGATACATCCTTATTCGTGTCCCTGTTTTATTGCACTAAGCATTTGCAATATAAAGTAAGAACTAACACTTAGCACTTTGAATAAGGCCGAAAGCAGTAAGGACAAAGCCACAGGAAGTAAGCATCAAGCCAGAGTCCGAAAGCTGAAACCCGCAAGCAGAAAGCATCAAGCCGCAAGCAGAATGATGCAAGCAATATATATATAGGTTAGTAGTGCCTCATTATGACGCCAGATGGCACTGCTGTCAATGTTAGGAATCCTCAGACTAATAAATAATAGTACGAGATGTGATTGGCTGTTTGAGGCACACCTCCAATGCCGGTGTTGATGTAAGATTTCACCTACACATGATCGCAGTATAGGTTAGAAGACACCAAATAGTGTTACTATATACTTTAACCGAATCCCATCCAATAAGGTCAGTCTCTCCTACTTTCACTATTTGTATGGATGTTGTGGGACCTACTTGTACATGACCTGCAGCCGGTCTGTACTGGTTCTGCATGAATTAAACAATTGCTTCACTTTCTCCAAAGACAGAAAAATCCAACCTCGTCATGTCCCCCAATATTCCAACTCTGTTTACATAGCATGACCATGACCTCAAGTGAAACTGGGTAGTAATGGATCAAGATTTGCAAGCAAACTGTGTCAGTGACCTCAAAACACCCGCACGATTTTGTTCATACCGGACAACCTTTACCGTCTTGATGATTTCGCACCATTTGTTATTCTCTAACCTATATTAACTAAATTGCATATGTATGTATGGTGTTTGACTTACTAATGTGTTTTATACATACATGTATCCTCATAATTAAATTACATATGTACGTAATTTAAAACAATCACATTTTTATAGTAAGTTACACATATGGTACACAGATATAATTATTTAGTAATCTTTAAAGGTACATACCCACGCAGTAGGCACACAATGTTCCTTATAGGAATTAAATAAGTGTATAATTATGTCACTATTCCACCAGTTCTAAAAATTACGAGTGCCTGCTATACAAATATAATCATTTATTAATTATCAATTTACTGTTAGCGACGCGCGGCGGTAACAGTCTATTTTGATAATGTGCGGGGACGACGACTTTCACATCACGGCTTGCGGTGCGCATGCGCAGTATACTACACGCGCCTGTAGGCTTCCCAATATGCAAACAAGAATATCAACATGTCGAAACGTCCAGGACGGAAATTAAATGAAACGGTGTCGGCCGAAAAAAGGCGAAATGTCTGAGGCACAGGCAGGACAGAGAGAGAGAGTGGTTAATATTGGCGACCAGATCACCAAATGATAAGAGTTACGTGGAGATTTAGATCTGGACTCGAACAGAGATTTGTCTTCTCAACTTCCGATACTTCACTGCGCATGTCAAAGATGTGATATGATTGACCGTGTCACGTGACGCGTATTGGTAAAAATAGCACGAGGTCGGAAAATACCCTTTCTGGTCGCGGCATATAAAATGCGATTAACACCAATTATCACACGCCGTAATTAAAAATAACTCGTTAGTGGGTAGACAAATGGCTCATATAAGGCATGACAGAAAATGAAAAGTAGTAGTAAAGTGTAACCTGCTGCGTGGGCATGTACCTTTAATGTACTCATAGAGACTCGCGTTGGTATCAAGCTAGCTCCATATGCAAATGATGCAGTATTTTTAAATTATTTATATCAACTAAATGTTGAATAAATATTTTATCGACATATCATAAAGTATGATAATGCACATCAAAAAATAAATAAATGGAATAAATAGTTGCTCCCCTTATCATTTTAAGGAACCCCGGTTATCGCCCCTGATATCAAACTGGCATTTCGCGTTTGATATAAAAAAGTATATCAATGTCAATTAGTACGTCTGGAAATGGTAATAATTTTGCCAGAAAAATGTCAGATTGAAAGAATAAAGAAAAACATGTCTCCCTATATCATAACCTGGCATGTACACTCTAGGTTTAAGGTTAGAAAAGGGGTGTTTTTAACACCAGTTTTCAGCATATTTGAAGCATTTAAAACACTAAGCCTGTTGGCCACGTGATGTAAACAAAGTTTCCGTGGCCAAATAATGTAAACAATATTGGGAGACATGACGAGGTTGGTCCCACAAAATCCATACGAATATTGAAAGTAGGAAAGACTGGCTGGGATTCGGTTAAATTATACAGTAAAACTATTTGGTGTATTTTAACCTAAACATGGCGCAACAGCAAATGCGGCATTAATCTACATCAACACCGTTAGGGACATGGAACCAATCTAGAGAGCAACGCATTGTAGGACGGGTACCAGCATATGAAATCATTTTAGGGAGAACTATTTTAAGTTTTAACAGCGCACCTGGCGTCATAATGGTTGTTCCCAAATTACTGTTACAATTGTTGTCAAGGGGCGTGGCTTAGCGATGTAACAAAACGCATGGCAAAACAGCAATGCAATAATCAATAATGGAACTCCGGATGTCACTAAGAATGAATCATCAAGCTACTTAGAATGTAAACAACACAAACGCATTGAAACAGTGTGAATGAATAAAGCATCAAGCCAAATGCACATGCAATTTAGACTATAACCAAGAAGATTTCAAATGTCACAAACACGAATGACGAATAAAATAACATGAAAGTAAATTGTAATGGTACCAGTCAGCAAGCATCAAGCCACATATAATTGTAATAAGACGGGTAGAACTTAGAATGTCATCAGCACGCAAGCAACAAGCCTAATATAAATATGGCGAATATTACCTTCCATACACTTGATGGTGAAATTCTATCATATACAGTTTACACTCGTTTACTGAAAGTCCATGGTGCCAAGGCAAATACCTTGAGCTAACGAAACTTTGATCAAATGAGTCATTATGTAGGGAAACATGCACTTGGATTAGCGACGTCCTCCATATTAACCATTCTGAAAAGGCTTCACCCATACACCATACTTGTAAAGTTTGATAAACATCGCCCAGCGATTCGCGAGAATAATACGTTTTTAATCCGTAATAACAAGGATGATATTATGACAATTCGGAGGCCATCTCGGATGACGTAATCATCCGATGTTGACAGGAAATGCACCACATCGATCGTCTCGCCAATACCTTCAAGTTGGTATATGACATGACCATATTCGGTCAAAAATGAAATTGACCCCTATTTGACCACACGGGCCATGTCCATTTTTAACCCTGGTGTCACCATTTTAACAACTTTGAAAGAGCATTGTACATCGATTATTTCTGCCAAGTTTCGTCGAAATCCGTCATTTGTGTTATTTTTAGACGGCGGCCATCCTTGATAAGCTAGGACCGCCAAGTCTGATGCAGCTTCACTCAAAAAGATGACGTTTGACATTTCGGCGGTCATCTTGGATGACGTAATGTGTGCTATGCAAAACAAACATTATAACAAATTTCCCCCAAAGTTAAGTTTATGAAAGCACAAAGACTGTGATCTTGGTGTTAACGGGGGTATGAGTATTCTGACTTTGTCACAGCATGATAGAGAAAGGCATGTGTATCAAGTAAATGTATCACGTTTCAAAATTTGATGCAATCCATCAAGCAATAGTCAAAGTATCATGATGAACAAACCTATACCGACGGCCACGTGTTTCCGCAAGCATGTGGCAGTAACACAAAGGCCTAACTTGGCCTGAGTCGGTCAAGTGACAAAAATAGCACCTGAACACCTTATGAACCCTCGTCGATGCCATCAATTCGGTATATGACATGACCATAGTTGGTCAAAAATGAAAGTTTACACCCACCCGCCATCTCCACATACGCCATCCACCCCGGCCCCACCCTATTATCATCCCTCGGCATCTGAAAGACTATACAGCTCATATTTTAGTCGTACGAAGTTAGTGAAACGGGCCTCAGCCCTCTCTGTGTAGCGACCACTATTTACAACGGTCATCTCTATACAACAGCCCCCTCTCTGTAGCGACCACTATTTACAATTGTCACCTCTATACAACAACCCCCTCTCTGTAGCGACCACTATTTACAACGCTCATCTCTATACAACAGACACCTCTCTGTACCAGCCACTATTTACAACGGTCACCTCTATGCAACAGCAGCCAATCTGTAGCGACCACTATTTACAACGGTCACCTCTATACAACAACCCCCTCTCTGTAGCGACCACTATTTACAAAGGTCACCTTTATACAACAGACACCTATCTGTAGCGGCCACTATTTACAACAAAAATAAAATTTTACACCCACCCGCCACCTTCACCCCCGCCATCCACCCGGGCCCCACCCATTTATGATCCCTCGGAATCTGAAAGACTATCCATCCATCCATCGACTATCCATCAATGCTGCCAAGTTTCGTCGAAATCGATGTGGCCGCCCGTGAGAAGATTATTTTTTAAGAATTTAAGCTATTTTTAGACGGCGGTCCTCTTGTGTTATGCGACAACCTCCATTTTTAACAAATCTGAAAATGATTCACACAAGGACGATCATAACTGTGATGTTTGGCCGGGATCGGTCAAGCTGTTCGTGAGAAGAAGACATTATAAATCTCTAATATAAGGATGATCTTTTGACCTTTCGGTGGCCATATTTGTTGATGTAACCATCCTGTATCGACAGACATCTCACCAGAGCCATCGTCTCGTCGATACCTTCAGATTGATATACATGTATGACATGAACATGTTCGTTCAACAACAGTGCTGAAAGTCACACTATACGTCCATCGATGTATGGCCAGTTGACAAGGGGAGATCACTCACATGTGTATCAAATTTGGTTATTATCCGTCAAGTAGAACTCTCTAGTTGTGCGGACAAGGACACAGATTGAGAAAACTGAACATGGCCACCAAGGGGAGATGAGTTATCGGAAAATTTTGGAAATGAATCAATTCTTTGTTTCCCCAAGAAGAACATGTTTACCACATTTTTTAGACAAGGATACAGAGTACGAAAGTTAAACAATGACAGCCAAGTGGAGAGTTCTTCAACATGCCGTGATAAACATGAATACCGAATTTGGTTTCGATCCGTCAAGTAGAACTTGAGTTATGGCGTCGGCAAGGATACAGAGTGCGAAAATTAAAAATGGCCACCAAGAGGAGATAAGTCATTGGAATGTTTTGACACTCAATGCGATTCGTAGATAAACATGTATACCGAATTTGGTTACGATCCGTTGAGTAGAACTTAGGTTATTGTGTGGACAAGGATACAGAGTGCGAAAATAAACAAGAGTGCCGAAAGTCAAAGTATACGCCCGTCGAGGTATGGCCAGTCAACAAGGGGAGATAGCTGACTGAAAACCAATAGGGTTCAATTGTGTGCCAAAGTTGGTTATGATCAAGGTTTCAAGTAGAACTCTAGTTATTCAGCGGATAAGAATACATAATCCGAATATTAATAAAAATGGCCGCCAAGGGGAGATAAGTCATCCGACAATTTTGACAAGGAATAGGGTACCAAACAAAATTGGTTACGAAATTGAGTTATTGGGTGGATAAGGGTACAGAGTGAGAAAATTAAAAATGGCCACAGTAAGTCAACGGATTTTTTTAAAGAAAAAAAGCAAAACAAGTAGAACTTGAGTTATTGCGTGTACAAGGATATAGAATGCGATACTAAAAAATGGCCGCCAAGGGGAGATCATATTATCGGAAAATTTTGAAAATCAATAGGATCCTTCGTATTGCCGTGATAAACATGTATACCGAATTTGGTTATGAGTTGGTATAACCGGACCTGATGCCATCAAGTCACATCAAGTAGAACTCGAGTCAGTGTATGGATACAGTGTGCGAAAATATAAACTGGCCGCCAAGGGGAGATAAGTAAACGTAGTTTTTTAAATCAATATCGTTCTTCGACTTGCAGATGAGCCGGTCCGTAACAAGCCATCTCACCAGTATCTTCACATAAGTGATCACACGTTCCAAGAATGAATCCAAACAGCAACTTACGACTTTAATTATAGAAATTGCCAGGCACTCTTGAACCAACCCTCATTCAATAGCTCCGAGATTTTATTTTTTGGATCATGATTTGTGTTTGTATAACCACAGTGTTAGTGACAACGTTACGGAGCTGACACTGATTTTCAGACTAGTCCATTTATACAAAGGGGAGTTTTGTTGTTCTCTGAAATATGAAAATTATTTGCAAAAAGTGTTGATCCAGATGAGACGGATCGTTACACCGCTATAGAGGTCTGTATATCCACCGATACAGCACAATTGCTGACACAGAGATCAGAAATCTCAATGGATAAGATATAGGGTTGTTGATACAAGCCCGGCTATCAAATTATACACGCAGTCAGCCAGATAAGGGTGACAAAGTACAATATATAATACATAAGACATGCCATGTGATTATGTACCTAGATAAAAGTTCAATGTCTCATAAAACATATTCACAAAATGTATGATATTTTCGGTAAATTACGTCGAAACTTGACACACTGTTCATAGTAAATGCTGAATAGACATGTGTTAACAAAATTGTGTCAACTTATGGCGTCATTTACAGAAAATATCACATTTTATGCGAATATCTTTCATGAAAAATCGCACAAACCCTGAAGTAGAAACTCACATGGCTCTTCGCAGATATTTTACAGAGCGAGTAAACACGAGCCATTGATATAGCCGCCACATATCTAGTGTCCCACCACAATTCACACACATACATTGATATAGCCGCCACATATCTAGTGTCCCAGCACAATTCACACACATACATTGATATAGCCGCCACATATCTAGTGTCCCAGCACAATTCACACACATACATTGATATAGCCGCCACATATCTAGTGTCCCATCACAATTCACACACATACATTGATATAGCCGCCACATATCTAGTGTCCCATCACAATTCACACACATATATATATAGCCGCCACATATAGCCCAGCACAATTCACACACATACATTGATATAGCCGCCACATATCTAGTGTCCCATCACAATTCACACATGAAGCTCATATTGTTGCACTTACGAACATTTTAGTCGTACGAAGTTAACTTAGTGAAACGGGCCCCAGCCCTCTCTGAGTAGCGACCACTATTTACAACGGTCATCTCTATACAACAGCCCCTCTCTGTAGCGACCACTATTTACAATTGCCACCTCTATACAACAACCCCCTCTATGTAGCGACCACTATTTACAACGCTCACCTCTATACAACAGACACCTCTCTGTAGCGGCCACTATTTACAATGGTCACTTCTATGCAACAGCCGCCAATATGTAGCGACCACTATTTACAACGGTCACCTCTATACAACAACCCCCTCTCTGTAGCGACCACTATTTACAACGGTCACCTCAATACAACAGACACCTCTCTGTAGCGGCCATTATTTACAACGTTCACCTCTATACAACAGCCGCCTCTCTGTACCGACCACTATTTACAACGGTCATATCTATTTAACAGCCCTTTTTCTGTTTGTTTGTTTGTTTGTTGGGGTTTAACGGTCAGGTCCTCGCCGCACCAGAATCACTTGGCCCCCTCCCAAAAGTAGTAGGATCTGTAATAATCTTACTACTTTTATAATGGGCAATAACCCAATTCAACTCCCAGGTGACACAAAGAGCCAAAGATAAAAATGTAACTGAGGGCCAAACCAGGCAAATCGTGATTCCTATAAGGAGGAACCCCACCGTTAATTTACACCATCGCGTTCGCCCGACCAACCACCCACGCCCCCTATCTGTCCCCTCTCTGTAGTGGCCACTATTTACAACGGTCACCTCTATACAACACCCCCTCTCTGTAGCGGCAACTATTTAAACGGTCACCTCTATACAACAGCCCCCTTTCTGTAGTGGCCACTATTTACAACGGTCACCTCTATACAACATCCCCTCTCTGTAGCAGCCACCATTTACAACGGTCACCTCTATACAACAGCCCCTCTCTGTAGTGGCCACTATTTATAACGGTCGCCTCTATACAACAGCGCCTCTCTGTAGCGGCCACTATTTACAACGGTCACGTCTATGCAACAACCCCCTCTCTGTAGTGGCCACTATTTAAAACGGTCACATCTATACAACAGCCCCATCTATGTAGCGGCCACTATTTACAACGGTCACGTCTATGCAACAACCCCCTCTCTGTAGTGGCCACTATTTAAAACGGTCACCTCTATACAACAGCCTCCCTCTGAAGCGGTCGCTATTTAAATGATCACGTCTATACAACAGCCCCCTCTCTGTAGTGGCCACTAGACTTTTAGCAGAACTGCGAGTATTACATCCCTCACTCGTCCCAAAATTGCAAGAGAGAAAGGATTGTAATTGCGACCATATGGTATAATGGCCGGGGGGGGGGGGGAGGGCGACGGGTGCGTATACACCCCCCTAAATTCGCCGAGGTCCGCTATTTTTCAAACAGTAATCTCAACAATTTGATCAAAGTAAACTATTATGATACATCATGTGCCCTTTTATAAATGTTAAGCTGGTCTGGGACTATTCTGTTTGAAAATGTCATCACATATTGACAAAAGCTTGATCCCCAAATAACAGTATTAGAATGTGCTCAAACTTTGCCGTGAGAATGCAAGAAATTGCGTTTTAGACCACTTGAATTAAAAAGAAAATGGAAGGTAGGAGCATGCCCCGGTCCCCCTAGCAAACTCGGTCCCTTTGGTTCAACAACATTGCCCGGCCCCACCCCCAATAAGTTCCAGGGTCCCGTTTCACTAAACTTCTTACGATAAGAAATTATCGTACGAACTTCTTAGGCGCATTTTACCGTTTCACTAACGTCAATTTCGTGCGAACTTTCTTGCGAAGTTCGTAACTTTCCTCGTAAGTCTGCGATAGGTATTGGGGCTGTCGTACGAATATTTTTTAGCGCAAGTGTCACGGCCGCCATACATGTATGTCATGAATAACATCGCCATAAAATCGGCCGTGCATATTTCGCCCTATAGGTTTCGCCCTATACTTCCGTCTGTCTATCTGTCCGTTTATTTTTGGCATTACTTAGTAATACATTACCCTCACTACTGATCGTACGTCCGTTCGTCTGTTTATTTTGTTTTTAAGTGTTGGTCTGTCCATCTGTCTGTTCGTGTGTTTATTTTTTGGAAGTTTTTGTAAGTTTCTCAAATCACTTCCCTAATGCGTAGACAGACCGGATTATCTAGCTTTAGCTGCTTATCAGTTAGCCAGCAAATGCAACCCAGATATAACGTGTCTTATAGAGTAATGACTCACTATACTTGTAGCTGTTGATCAGTTAGTGCAGCATATGCAGCCTTATATAACGTGGCTTATGGAGTAGTTATAATACTCACTATAATTTTACCTTCCGATCAGTTAGCCAGCAAATGCAGCCTGATATAATGTGGTTTAAGGAGGAGTGATTCACTATAATTGTAGTGTGATGTAGGGGTGAAATGGATGAAAACACGAAATAAATATTTTCAAAAGTAATATGTATGTAATGTGTTGTCATATCATTGTTGTTGTTACTGTATACTATATGGTACATCGAGTTGCCATCTCCGCCATCTTTGTATGTACAGCTATCTTACAGTTTCATCACTTCGACCGTTTGACACATACAGCAAATAATATGACAGAGAAAGTATTACAATGTGGTGCAATACATTATAGACAGATATGACAACATCGTGCTATAAATATTATGCCAGAAAGCTATACAACAGGTTAAGGTCATATAAGGCCTGGCCAACTGTTCGATCCCGTATTCAACCTGCTGCATTTCTGGGGGGGGGGTGGGGGGGGTCCCAAAATCAGAACGGAATATTTACATCGAAACAAATATATATTCAGCCCTGAAATTAGAACCCGATCTGGTTCCAGGTCCATACCAAACCAAAGCCACTTGGCCCCTTCCCCTAAATGTAATAGAAAATCAGACTTTGTATATAAGTGTGATGAAAACAAACCAATAGGACGTTGCACAAACTTGTATTTATGGGTATGTCAAATTAGTGTGGTATGTGTAAAACGCCACAAGATGTATTGCATATAGTAAGATGGCCAATACGGCAACTCCATGCCCCGTATAGTATACAGTACAAACTAAAGCAAATACAAATCACATTTGAGATCATCAAAGACTCTAGCACTTGAATCTTGCAGACATTGGTTACCCTGCGCTGTCTAGCGAAGGGTGAGTTCTACTTCGAGGCTGGCGACATCTCTAGGAGTTCGGTTTCTCGGTGTATTAATGATGTTGTCTCAGCCATCAATAATCGACTGGACAACATCAGTTTTCCAACCGAGGAATAAGACCTGGCCAACTGTAAAAAAAGCCTTTTATTGTGTGGTCAGGATTCCGAACACCCTGGGCGCCGTGGATGGGACACTCAGTGTCAGTCCAATTCACTTTCCTGGTTTTCAACTTGCTGGACTAAGGCAGTTGATTTAACAGCTGTCGTCTGGTTGTCAAAGTGGGACCGGATGTTTGCATTCAAAGGGCTTGATGGATTTCCAATACTGACGAATTCTTAAGAAGTTCGTAACTTAAGAAATTTCGTACGCACATGTTAGTGAAACGCACGTAAAAAGTTCGCAAGAAGTTCGTACGAAAAGTATCGTAGACGTAAGAAAGTTCGTAGCGTAAGAAGTTTAGTGAAACGGGCCCCTGCTACGCCGCCTAGGAAGCCAATTAACTAGTACTGCGTGTACTAAATATTTATTTCAGATTATGTTGAAACGTGTTTGCTTACGCATTTTGTCAATTGCTAGTTCTACAAATAAGTATGTACTCTGCATAATTATATAATGAAGCAGGCATTAATAACATGTTCATACCTGTACTAGAATAAGGGTTTTGCTGGCCACTACTAGAGTAGATCTACTACTACTGTAACAGTAGGCTTAATAATTTGTCATCGGCCATTTTTGTCAGATTGTTCATATCTCCGGTGCACCGAAAATGCATTCACTAATTAGGCTAACATGATGCTGTATTATTATAACCATACTAGAACAGTTGTATGCCGTATAAAATGTCAATGTGTATACATGTAGTTCTTTTAATGTTAATGTTAATGTTATTTCGACTGTCGGTTACAAAAGACAAATCTTGAAATGCATTAATATACAGGTAATTTGCATGAAAATGTCACAATTTACCACCGTTGAAATCCGAATTGAAATGACTTAAAATGCAGGAGAGTGCATTTCAGGCCATCTAGGTTTAAAGAATTTCCGGGGGAGCATGCACCCGGACCCCTCTAGCGTACTCGCTCCACTACGTGGGGCTCGCCCCTGACGCACCCCCCAATAGAAAATCCTGCGCACGGGCCTGATATTGTTATCGAGAGACAATTCTACAATACGAGACAAAGTAGTATCATAAACTCACCTGCTGTTGACTTCCGATAAACTGGCAAGGGCATCAGACCATATCTATTTTAGCTTTGTAGGTATGTAGCCGTGTTCCAGTAATTTTAGCTGGTCGAATCGACACCTTATCTAGAGCAATTTATAGCTTGAAAATATATGATATTGATAGTTTGGGAGAGAATTTAAATTACCAACTGGTTGACTGGTGAAACAGTCGATTGAAAACCACAATAAATCAGGCCCGTACGCAGGAATTAATTCAGGGGGTGGATGCGTTATCGACGATGCGAAGGGGTAAACATTTTTCTTGCACATCCACGGACAGACCTCGGTAGATTAACCCTTTCACCCCTAAATAACTGGAACAGATTTGCATATGTTACTGTTGCAACCCAATCCAATCATCACACAATGATTTTCAGCCCAGTCCATTTATGAACATAGGGTGTTTTTGTTCTCAAAATTATGAAAATTACTTGCAAAAAGTGCTGATCCTGATGAGACGGCTCGTCACGAACCGGCTCATCTGGATCTGCACTTTTTGCCAATACCACTATACAGGCATGTGGTGTTGACATTGTTAAGGGGTGGTGATGGACGCACCCGTCGCACCCTCTCTGCGTACGGGCCTGTAAATGCCATATTTGTAAACGTAAAACGTTTCGATAGTTGATTCATTTTGATTGCCAAGACTTGCTCAATCACAAGTATTATTGTGCCCATAGCTCAGATCGTAGAGCGGTCGGTAAATGTGTTCGAGCTGAGCTCCTTTTGTGCGAGTTTGAGCCTCGGACTAATTGTTATTTTCTTCTTCTGTATTCATCTAACAGATGCAGAAGTTTTCTCATATTTTACATGTTTTATATATAGTTTGACAAAAGCGTCCGTGTAACGTGTGCACTGGTTTACAGCGACACAGATCAGGATGCACATCACACAGTCAGATCAGGCCTCACGGTGTTCACAATTAATTTACTAAATACATATCTCAGACAACGTGAAACCAAAACGGTTTTTGGACACATTCTAAAAGTTTGGCCTATATGTAGTTCACGGAAACTACATTACGGTGGGGGCTGGGTGGGGTGGGGGACTTTTTCTTTTTGGGGGGGGGGGCGTTACATGTACACACCCTCGGGGTTCTTGGCCCCTAAATTCCGGCTGCTAGAAATGTTTGGGTGGCTAAACCCACCCACACGCCGTATGTCCGCCGCCCCTACAGCGGGGATGACATTGGTTGCGCGTATACATTTGGTCGACACAGATATATGGATGTAACTAAGACGATTAAAGTGACATTATGCAAGAGACATATAGATCCGGTTTTGAACAAATATAAAAACAATGTTTCTATAACCAACATTAAATGGTAATAAATGTATTGTTTAACGACGGCAGATATCGGGGAGTATGAAGTCAGGGACAAAATTCAATAAAACAAATATATAATACAGTGGTGGTGTCGAACCCAGTACCCTCAACGTTGGTTAATTAAAAGAAATACATAACTGTATCCACTACACTGTATACATCAGGTACGACATGCAAGTCTTGTCACAGGTCGATATAGCTGCACGTATGTGTAACAATGCTTGTATGTTCTAAAATGAGCTATTAAAATCAATACGATTCGAATGCCTGTGCTCACTATTTTCTTGTTCAACAAAAGTGACAACCTGATTCAGAATAATCCTGAATGTTGTTTAAATATTTGTCGGGCCATCATTGGTCTCATACATGCCACATCGTCATGCTAATGAATGTTTTGCATTTGTAACCCACCTACTTTACCTATTGAATGGAATCTCCTGTGACCTTTGCCCTCGCCACTTTATCGGAAATCAACAGTGATAAAGTTTGCATTAGTATAATTCTTAGGTCAATCTCCACGAAGTGTAAAGTAAACAAAGAAAGCTTCAAACGCTATTTTGGAAATACTACCACGTCAAGATAACGTTTATGTAATGCAAAGTAAATTATATTCCGCAGAAATAAAAGGTAGTAACATTTTGCCACAACTTTAACGCAAGTAATTTGACCTTGACATTGGGCATGTGTGCTGCATGTGCAGGCAATGGAATGAAGAAAACATACATAAAGATACACTAGTATATGTATATGCACGAAAATGTTAACTCAAATTGGACGTGTGCACGGACGGACGGACGGACAGAGGTATACCATAATGTGTCCCTTTTTCAAACGGGCGTATGAAAACGTCGCTGACAGCCAGGTCGATAGGGATTATGTTGAGTGCATGTGTTAGTAGTGCACCTGTATGTACCTGTAGTCCAGATGTTCCAGTAACACGTGTACACAGTAGCTGACAGCCAGGTAGATAGGGATTGTGTTGAGTGCATGTGTTAGTAGTGCACCTGTATGTACCTGTAGTCCAGATGTTCCAGTAACACGTGTACACAGTAGCTGACAGCCAGGTAGATAGGGATTGTGTTCAGTGCATGTGTTGTAGTGCACCTGTATGTACCTGTAGTCCAGATGTTCCAGTAACACGTGTACACAGTAGCTGACAGCCAGGTAGATAGGGATTGTGTTGAGTGCATGTGTTAGTAGTGCACCTGTATGTACCTGTAGTCCAGATGTTCCAGTAACACGTGTACACAGTAGCTGACAGCCAGGTAGATAGGGATTGTGTTGAGTGCATGTTTTAGTAGTGCACCTGTATGTACCTCTAGTCCAGATGTTCCAGTAACACGTGTACACAGTAGCTGACAGCCAGGTAGATAGGGATTGTGTTGAGTGCATGTGTTAGTAGTGCACCTGTATGTACCTGTGGCCCAGATGTTCCAGTAACACGTGTACACAGTACACACACAGGTATTCGGCGTGTTTCCGCTTTCATCGGTATAACTCTATATATGAACAAGGTTTCTAACTTTGGTCGGGTACGACCTCGTATAATAACAAAATAACATGTTTAAACTTGTAATTTTCTATGCATTCTATGTATTTTTGCCGGATATCAATAATTATCAAATGATCATATGAACTTGCCACTACAATATTGACGTTAGAGCCTTAAACAAATTATTTCATTTGTTATGATACAAGGTTGTGTCCGACCTAGGAAGAGGAGCTGCAATTCGATGTTATTTGCATAAATATGTTCTAACTATGTTATTTTAGCAAGATAACAATAATTCTCAAATGAACATGTGCACTTTCCGCCAAAATATTCACATTAGCGTTAATACAATCGCGGAATGTGTTATAATACGAGGTCGTGTCCGACCAAAGTTAGAAGCCTTTTTCATAAATATAGTTATACCGATGAAAGCCGAAACACGGAATGCCTGTGAGTACACGCCGCCATGCAATGCAGGATTTACTTACTGAAAGACGACACACACCTGTGAAATATCACTGACACTCGATAAATGGGACGTATGGCCTTTGCGGCCAGTGATTGTTCAGATGAGAGCATCTACATCCGCGCAGCCTGATCAATCCTGGTTCGCACTGTTCGCCATTTTGTCAGAGAAATAACCGGCATGATACGAACAAACTGTACAGATCATTATTGAGGGAAACCCACATAGAAAGATGATAAAAACACGGTAAATGTTGTCATTAGGTACAGCATCACGTGGCGTGTTTAAATATCATAGCTAGAAACCAATGTACTTTAACTTGTTAATACTTGTTTTAAAATCCATATATGTGACTGTGACTGGGGAAATGTGGCAGTTGCGACCAGTGTAGATACACACCAGCCTCCGTATCCGCGCAGTCGAGTCAGGATCGGCAGTGTTCGTCACGAGTGAAATAAACGGCTAACAGCTACGACGTTACTTCGCTAATCATGCTAATAGGAAGGGAGTCGGTGAACGGACTGAAACAGCGAAATATCTTGCTGTAATAAACGTCATTTTCTATTCGGTAGTTCGCCTGTCCATCATGAATTGGCGATACACGAGTTATCATGGTTATAGGTCACGTATTCCAAGGTCCAGTTTGAAAATGTCGCCGAGATAAATACAAGGCCATATATGTGGATGTGGCTGGAAAATGGGGCTTGTGGGTTTTGCGACCATTGGAGATCCAGATCAGCCCGTGCATCCGCAGTCTGATCAGGATCTGCACTGTTCGCCATGCCATCAATAAAATATCCGTCGTGCCTGTACCAAGGACTATAGATCGTTATCCCGCTACACGAGAGTGTTATTTGATCAGAGGTATACCGGTCACAAATGTCATAAGCCCCATGTAGCCAGTTACAGCCACATATCTTCTCGTAAACAACGTCACCGTTTGGAGGACAATTAGCGTCAGGCTGTATTGACTGAACCTTCAGATATCCTTAATGTGTGGCTGTGACTGGAGATGTGGGACTGATCACATTTATGACCAGCCTAACTCCTGACCTGCTTGCGCACTCCCGTGGACAGATGGGGATCTATACTGCTTGTCAGAGGCATGGTGGGTATAGGCAGTATCTTCTGCATGTAGCTGAATGGGAATTCGTCAGGAACCCAGCGCCTATTTCGACGTGAAAGATTTTACGCCGGCGCGGGGTGCAGCACCAGTGCAGTAGGTTTGTGTGAATTACACGGTACAAGATGACCAGTATCTACAATGCTTACACCACCCGTGAGGTCCTTTTGTCATCCGGCATCCCTCACATCTCTGTGGCTGTGACTGGAGAACTGGGGCTTATTACATCCGTGACCAGTGTAGCTTCTGATCAAATAGCACACTCATGTAGCCTGATAACGATATATATGCTTGTTGGAAGCATGACGGGCGTTTCATGGATGGAATGGCGAACTGTGCAGATCCTGATCTGGATCTACACTGGTCATTTCTCGAGTGGAAGCCACATACTCCATTAAACTTGTGCAGCAATTGTCTTCGAAAACAGGTCAGCATGCTACCTACTATGGATCAAATCCACAGTTCCATTTTGTTTGGGAACAGAAGAATGAATGCAGTAGATGTTTGTGAACAAATCACTGAACGTATACACCTCATATGAGACCCGCCATGTGATCGTGTACTTAAGAACATGTGCGATGTTTCATGACTATATTTACATAAATTTACGATACTTTCCGTAAATGACGTGACATTTCTTGCAAAAGACGTGGAAAGATGACGAAATTTTCACAGGAGATGTGGAATTATGAAATTATCGTCAACTTTCGACGTTCTTTACGGAAGTATCGTGAATTTATTTCTAAAATAATATTTTTTATGAGATATCGCACATCTTATAAGGTACAAACTCACACCGCGTGTCTCTTATACACCGCACAAAACATTATTCAGATTTGCACCAAATATTTTCACGGTTTACGCGAGTGCAAACTATGTGATAATTCACCCGAGAATGGTGAATATAGTTCAAGATATTGACAACTGCATGGATGCGTAGACCGTCACATGTGACATGTGTATGTTTAATATCAGGCGCAGATCCAGGATTTCGGGTTAGGGGGGGGCGTAACTATTTTGCAATACTTGACTATATTATCGAACGCGCTAGGGGGGTCCGGGGGCATTCCCCCCCATATTTTTTTGGAAATCTACATCGCATTTCCTGCATTCTGGCGCATTTTGGAGCAAAGCCACCCCCCCCCCCCAATAAACAATAAATTCACAACGCGAACGTAGAAACATGCCTTGTAATTTGTAAAAAATCTTTACTCGGCGAATTTTAGAGGAGGGGGGGGGGCGCGCCGGGTCTGCCCCCCCCCCCCCCCCCCCCCCCCCCCCCCCCCCCCCCCCCCCCTGAGTCCGCCCATGAATATATCACGTCACTGCGCAGGCTGATCTGGGACTACACTGCCACACAAGTCGGTCAGATTTGTTTGTCAATAGGAAGCACAAATATCGCTGCACGTTTTCGTCCACTCTATACATACCTGAACAGAAAACAACCGCCGACAATGAATATAAACCAAGGGAGATACCACCGTTCTGTAAGTCATGAACAGGCTGGGTTGTCTGCCCTATGTTCCGATGAGTCCGACGTTACAACCGTAGTGAAATAGTTTGAGAAGAGTTATTTTGTTTATATTTATTTTCTTTTTAGTTACAAACATATACGTTACATAATAGGAAATATATACATGTGTTGTCACTGGAGTGTGCATGACAGCAGGGTACGAGTCCACTTTAATACAGTTGAATCTCACTATACCAAAACACCACGGGTACCAGCGACGTGTTCCGTATAGAGAGTTCAACTGTACAACTCGTGCAACTCAAAGCCCCGCTCTTCCAACAGGTCCATGATGTGGCCCTGACAGCTGGTGATTGATTGCTTACAGTGGAAAACTCTCTATACCGGACACCCTGGCGGTTCCTATGGTGTTCGGCATAGCGAGGTTCCACTGTACTTGCATTTTATTGTAGCCGGCTGTCATGTACACAATGAACAGTATCATGGTATATGTCTATACTATCAGTAAATGCTAACACCGACTTCAACCCCTTCAACACAAAATGCTAGTTTTAATAGTTATAACGAACAGCATAGATATATATGGATGAAACAACTCAATCATCTCATCAGAATCCTCACTGTTCGCAATTATTGTATTATATTAAAATATTACATTAAATGTCTCATTCCGATCGCCAAGTGTGAAATGAGAATGAGTATACTTTAACGTCCCAGCAACAGCTAAGGTCACATAAGGATGGACTTAAAGTTGGACGTATCATTCGACAGACCAGTTGGATGGAAATATTATCAACATATGTTCATGTCCTAGGGTAGGTTTTGAACTCACAAGCTTCAGTAGTGAAGTGCTGTACTCTGTCCCTGAGCCACAGTCCATCACAGACTAGTGTGAAAGGGTCGAGTTAATATTACACACTGCACAGTCTGGCCAGTAATCTTATCAGTCTGAAACAAGTAGATACGACGATATTGCTGTCAACTCCTGTATCGCCGTGCTTTTCAAAATCAGTCATATTTTCTGAAAATCACATCCAAAGTTGACACAAAACTCGGAGTTCATGCGGAATTCAATTCAGTTCAATTCCGCATGAGCTCTGAATTTTGTGTCAACCTTCGATGTCATTTCCGCATGCGCTCTGAGATTTACGTCAACTTTCGACGTCATTCTAGGAAGGGATTGTATTTATTCGAAATCAATATCGTCGAGACACGGCAGAGCCACCACGGGGTACCAGACCCCGCGCCTTGTATGAAACCAGACATATACAAATACAACACAGTAGGCTATGTCCCTGATGAAACGATCGGGTCTCCGCTATCATCACGGGCGGTAACTGTTGGAGTACACGCAGTCTCAGTTTAAACGTAGTTACTTCCCTTGAAAGTGAAAAGTGAAAGGTTTAACGTCCCACCAACAGCTAGGGTCATATAGAGACGGAACCACAGTTTAACGTCTCATCCGACCCGACAGACTAGTGGGATGGAGATGCTATGAAAATATTGTTGATGCCTAAGGCGAGGTTTGAACCCACAACCAACGGATTGAAGTCATGTGTTCTAACCCCTAGTCCACAATCCATCCCTATACTTCCCTTGAACGTATGACTGATTTGACTAAAATCAGAGCGCGGATATGCGAACTAGTTGAAAAGTCTGCATGAGCTATATTTTTTGTCAATTTTTCGACGTCATTTACGGAAACTATGACTGATTTTCCAAATGCATATCATACATTAAATACACTACATGACTCATAAATAAGCTAAGTCATCAAAACAATTAAAACACGATTACTTGATATCACTTCAGTAGAAATAAATAATTAATCCCTCAAAGTACACTTAGCTGGAATAGAATTTCGACAAATCCGCTACAGATTAGTAAAGGGCGGCATGTGTTGCACATATATGAAAATATGGATGATGATAAACAAGCATTGCAAGGTTCAGGTTAATATGAGTTATGGTTGCACAGGTATACTATACTTAAACACAATAGAGTCTTACAATCACATGCAAAGAGAGAGAAATCACAGTATATATGGATTTTATTGCGAAACAACGATTTTCCTATGGGAATTTAACATAGGGGACTAAACATAGATTTTTTAAAATAGTTTTGGAATTTGAGGACCGATTTTCAAAATGTATCTTTTGTTTTCTTAGTTACATCATTTCCAAGCTATCTAAACAGGTTTCGGAAAATGTTTCGTTTTCGATGTCGATTCCTTCTGCAGTCCCTTCAGTTCCTGTTGTCCCATGTTAAATTCACATAGACAAATCGCAATAAAATGTTCGCAATAAAAGCAATAAAATCAATATTTGATGGAAGTTCAAGACATAAAACCATTTGAAACATATGAAAATAGCCTGATGCCACCTCCAGTCACTATCAGTAAAATGAATATTGCCAAATGAGTATATATGTGTAGCTTAATTTTTATAATTTGTGGAATAATGACACAATTACACTTATTTAATTCCTATATATACTATTTTGTGCCTACTGAGTGGGCATGTAGTGATGCTGTACCTTTAATATTACTTGATACATGTGCGCATTTTGGAACACACCTATGTCCCCATTAACATGACCTTTTTGACCTTCATATGGTTGTAGAAAGACTTTTTGTTACGTCAACAAGTTTCTAAGCCCTAAAAGTAATGTTTGGACAAGCACCTGGCTCAGAACACAGGCATTCGGCGTGTTTCCGCTTTCATCGCTAACTACATATGAATAACATGGCTTATAACTTTGGTCGCACACGACCTCGTAACAAATTCCGCGATTTTATTAACATTAATGTAAATATTTTGGCGGATAGTGCACATGTTCGTTTGAGAAGTATTATTATCTTGCTGAAAGAGCATAGTTGGAACATAATTATGCAAAGAATATCGAATTACAGCTGGTTATCCTAGGTCGGACACAACTTCGTATCATAACAAGTGAAATAATGTGTTTTAGGGCTCTAATGTAAATATTGTAGTGGAAAGTTCATATGTTCATTTGAGAATTATCGTTATCCTGCAGAAATACATAGAATGCATAGGCAATTACAATTTTAAGCATGGTTATAAGCCTTGTTATTCATATGTAGTTACATGTATACCGATGAAAGCCGAAACACGCCGAATGCCTGTGGCTCAGAATGGACACAACGAACTGGGAAACAGTACGATACTACGGAGCCCCGCAGGGGACGTAGAATTCTGTTTTGTATTAGTATTATAAAAAATGTCCATGTCCTCTCCGTACGATACAACCAGCACAGATTGCCAGCACACGATGATTTAACCTTCCAGCACCACTGGTATTGTAGAACCCTCTAAATGTCCATGTCCTCTCCGTACAATACAACCAGCACAGATTGCCAGTACACGATGATTTAACCCTTCCAGCACCACTGGTATTGTAGAACCCTCTAAATGTCCATGTCCTCTCCATACGATACAACCAGCACAGATTGACAGCACACGATGATTTAACCTTCCAGCACCACTGGTATTGTAGAACCCTCTAAATGTCCATGTCCTCTCCGTACGATACAACCAGCACAGATTGACAGCACACGATGATTTAACCTTCCAGCACCACTGGTATTGTAGAACCCCTCTAAACCAGACACTCGGGTAAATATAGATGTTTACCTTCAAGGTAATGGCCCATTCAGAAGGCACAAAAGGTTCTTTATAGGAATTAAATAAGTGTATAATTGTGTCACTATTCCACCAGTTGTAAAGATTACGAGTGCCCGCTATACAGGAATAATCATTTTGTAATATTTATTTTACTGATAGTGACTCGCGATGGTATTAGGCTATTTTCATATGCAAATGAGGCATGATATGTTTTAATTATTTATGCTAATTAAATGCGTAAAAATTAATATATTTCGACAGATTATAAAGTACGATCATTGCACATCAAAAAATAAATACAGATACTGAATAAATAGTAATGTCCGTTAACATTTTAAGGAAACACGGTTATCGCCGCTGATATCAGTGTAGAAATGTGTCTGATATAAAATGTATAATAATACCAATCAATACGTGGGGTGATGGTGATTGAATGTTTATTTTGCCAGAAAATGTCTCAGATGATGTCTCTGATATAAAGAACAGTTTGTGTCTACTGGGTGGGCATGTACCGCTGTTATGTATCTCTGACTACACACCAACAATGAATGTTCATGACTGCAAAACAGGCTCGCAAACCGTAGGAATTCCTCTGCAAGCCTCTGAATTCCTACACATTTCCTAGCATTGCCTAATTTTAACTTGATATCAAAATACACTAGTCGGGTATTCTTTATGTATATGGGCTCTGGAATTACATCCCTTATCGCATCGCCGTATTTCGCTGACATTGGTTTCGACAGCGATATGTTCCGTAAATGACGTCGATTAACCCTTTCACCCCTAAGTAACTAGAATTAACTTTGATATTTTAATTTTGCAATCAATCTAACTGCCACAAAATGATTTTCAGACTAGTCCTTTTATGAAAAAGGGCTGTTTTTGTTCTGAAAAGTTCTAGCCAAAAAAGTGCAGATCCTGATGAGACGGCTCGACATGACATGAGCCTGCTCATCTGGATCTGCACTATTTATGTACGCCGCTATAGCGTGCTTTCGGGTTCAAAGGGTTAATAATTTAACAATGAAAAACATTTTAGTAGTTGCAGATTCTAATTCCGCATGAGCTCTGAGTTTTGTGTGAATTTTCAACGCTGTTTACGGAAACTATTTCATATTTTCTAAATAAATTGTATTACAAGTCCATTAATTGTCTTTTGTCGTTGTTGCATCGTTTTTGTCTTGCTTAAATGGATCTGGCAGTCGATTGAAATCCAGTGGAATCTCTAAACCGAAGCCAGTGGGCGGTCACCAAGGTGACAGATGTAGACAGGTTTGGCTCACAGGTTGTTGAAGAACGGTTCATATTTCGGTGTGTTATGGCTTATTTCGGGATATCTGGTGGTTTGGGTGCATTTTTACCAACATACAATTGACGTCACCTCACGCGAATTACACGTATAACTAGAAGTGTTTCTTTGCGGGTATAACGTGTCCGAAAGTTCGGAACGCTGAATGTGTAGATAATTAACAATTCGTATCGTGGTAATGATTGAGCTTTAGTAATTGCACAAAACTATGTAAATTACTCAAAACCAACGAAATCTACCAAAATATACCCAAAATACCCATATGACACCAACATACTGACCACCTGTTCAAACACCTGTGGTTTTGCTATGATTGCATTTCAACCATTAACATACAGTATCATTACACCTAGCTTATAGTGACCCCAACTATATGAAGCACACTGATTGATAGCCATCAATGCGAGGAAGCTATTTATGAAATGTGGTGATGATCCGACTAACGGATCACGAGATGTTCAACATTTGGATATACGTTCAACATTGTTGACGCCTTCCAATGAAACCCCAAAAACCTATATAAAGGCCTTTTAGTGGCGGTTCTTTGTTTGTTTCTTTCTTTTTATGTTCAATGTATTTTCGCGGCATTTTACTGCGGTTTCTAAACCAAACAAAAGTAGGATAATTGTAACCATTTTAACATTCCTGCTACGTTTTGTTCACCTGTGTATCCTAACTGTAATGCAGAAACATAGACATATAATTCCAGCACAAAAATATTTACACAATTCCCTAACATTTGATTGGCCCGTGGCAAGTCTCTGTCCAAAATTGATATCCCAGTAAACTCCCATATGCCGAACTACTTTCCGTAACCGTGAGGCGCAGTTAAAATAATTCTTAAGAAAACGGAAAATAACACACATTTTCTTGATGGATTTATTTCAAATGCTGGAATTATAAGGAATGAATGGCCTTTTTGTTGAATTTATCGGGGATATAAACTTGGAAAAGTCGCGGGAATACTGGACGAGGCCTTCCGGCCTTCGTCCAGTATTCCCGCGACTTTTCCAAGTTTATACCCCGATACATTCCACAAAAAGGCCATTCATTCCTATAATAACTTTCACCTGTGTATCCTAACTGTAATGCAGAAACATAGACATATCAATTGTACAAATCCTTGTGTAATGTACCAAGTCCTTGATGGACAGTAAAGTGTCGTGATGTCCACTTGTGCACGTACTAAGGACATTGGTGACGTGCGGATGTGATGTGAACCCAATTACCACTTTAAATACATGCCCACTCAGTAGTATAGGCACAAAATGTTCATTATATCAGAGACATCATCTAAGACATTTTCTGGCAAAATAAACATTCATTCACCATTATCCCACATATGTATTGGCATTATTATACATTTTATATCAGACGTAGATTTTCACACTGATATTCAGGGGCAATAACCGTGTTTCCTTAAAATGTTAACGGACAGTACTATTTATTCTCTGTATTTATTGTTTGATGTGCAATGATCATACTTTATAATATGTCGAAAGTATTGTTTTTCATGTAACGCATTTAATTAGTACAAACAATTTAAAAATACCATGTCTCATTTGCATATTAAAATAACCTGATACGACCGCGAGTCATTATCAGTAAACTAAATATTACTAAATGATTATATCTGTATAGCGGGCACTCGTAATGTTTAGAACTGGTGGAATAGTGACACAACTATACACTTATGTAATACCTATAAAGAACATTGTGTGTCTACTGAGTGGACATGTATCTTTAAGAACATTGTGTGTCTACTGAGTGGACATGTACCTTTAAGAACATTGTGTGTCTACTGAGTGGACATGTACCTTTAAGAACATTGTGTGTCTACTGAGTGGACATGTATCTTTAAGAACATTGTGTGTCTACTGAGTGGACATGTATCTTTAAGAACATTGTGTGTCTACTGAGTGGACATGTACCTTTAAGAACATTGTGTGTCTACTGAGTGGAAATGTGTTTAAGGCACCGAGTCTAAGGTGGGGATGAAACGTGTTAAAAGAGCATTTACCTGTAGATCACCTGTCCCACTAAGTTTCTCTTCCATTATCACATTGTTAAAGTCGGTTGCCGTACTTGTGCGTATCTACATGCTTAAGCAAATCGTTTGGAACATTGTGCTCTACTTATTCCACATAGTGCAACGTTTACCGCCAATAAGTTATATATTACCAGAGTTAATGATTAACTGTTCCACATGTGGGAAATGGAAAATCAATACTCGAATGGGATATTTCATTGTACACTTGGTTGAACTATAAATATGTTAGTGTTCACATATTAGATGTTTAAGGAATTAAATGCGAGGGAGCGATAGCGACAATATGAGAACACAAACTTATACATATTGTGATATGAGGAGGCACTGTATGGCCAATTCAAATTTAGCATGACATTTCCGCGACATCATCGAACTATGACATGCAAATGCAATAGTTAGCCGACAAACGCACATGTATGACAAATGACAAGTTGCTACTGTATTGCTAGATGTATCAGACAGCTTGTTTGTGTGAAATGTGTCTTCTGTACCATCTACACCTCTAATGTAACACCATGTCCATGGTACGTCAGTATGCGTCACTTTCAGCTTACCAAGACGGTAATGGCATTGATATAACTGACGTGACGACGTGAGAAAACGTGAGCGATTGAAGACAACAAATAAACCCTTACAATATAGTACGCCTGTGTATATAGAAACACAATTGCTACCCCGTTTCATACCTCTCGCGAGGGTAACCATTTAACCCCATCTCTTTAATGTAACATATGGAAGCGTGATTTTTGCAATCGGTTATCTGGCGTGTTTGATATGTTAGCGATATAAAACTATCAAGAAATTATTAACAAAGAACATACACATGCAGAACTTGGTTATTTTACCGTGTCAATGTGTATATCGGACATTTACATGTATATCTTGTAAATTTGAAAGCTTCATTTGAAAAATGATTTCCCTCTTCTATTACATCAAGGATTATTTGTTTAAAGGTATAAAATTTACAGTTTACTAAATTTTGACCTACATGCAACAGGTTTGGGTATGCACTTCGGTTGCTCACATTTGTTGAATGTGTCAAATTGTAGCCGTATATAACATATTGAATTTTATCCCGTCAACACAGTGCGGTGCCTATGTGCCGTGAAACACGGTGCCGTGAAACATTTTTGATATCCAGTCAATACGACCCAATCACTGCGTATGAATATGTGTTTCAATAATGCTTTAGAACTACTTTGACACAGTCACCTTTGACATTTAAAGGTGAAGTCTTGTAAACAAAATGATACGCTCGAGAAAAGCGCTGACATTTGAGATTTGGCACTTACTTATGAAATAATGGAAATTGATAATAAAAAAGTACAGAAAGAAAGAAAACAAATTAAGAGTATTTGTTTACATTTTTGCTGCATTAACTGGCAGCCTCCCAATTCCCACAATTCATTGTATTTTGCTGTCCTCTGCAAGCAAGAATAAAATTGGAAAAAGCAAAAACATTGATAAATTATAAATTCTACTGGAGTTTGGAAAAGTATTGCAAAAAATGTCTGATTATTTAGATCCAGGAACATTTGACATTTTCTGGGACGAAATTAGTGGTAGTGGCAGTACTGAAAATGTTAACATGTTGGTGTTGAAGTAGTAGAGATCAGTGCTGACGTGTGTGCTGCAATGGGAATTATGCTATGGCTATGACAAGTGTACATGTAAACACGTGTGAAAATGAAACTTTACATACCCAGACTGGCCAGAGTGGTGTCGCACTTCAATCGCTGACAATATCCAGTAATACGAATCAGCAATATGTCCAGTCACTATTTGCCGGAGCTACACTGAACATCAACAACTTCCATGTGTACAAACAGTAACTGTACATGCTGTTAATTGTCAAATATCTGCCCAGTGACAGTGTGTTTGAAACGCAACGTACTCGTTGCCGCTCCAAAATCTCATGAACACACGTGTTTACACAGCTGTGTAATTATTAAATATACTTTAATATTCATGATTCTCGACATTATTAAAAGTATAAATACGTGTAAAAATATGTTTGGGTGAAATATGCCAAACTACCGTGACATTAAGCGATGTTTGCTTCAAAAAGGCACAGACTTATGTTGTGTGTGCGTAGCAACAATAAAAGTTGTGATACGGTTATCACTCTAGTCGATTCTCCGATTTTGAGGATGTGGCTGGAGTTATCTTTTGCATTTTACAGCTATTTGTAGGTGTTGACGGGATAAATAGAATAGTAGGTAAGTGCCGTGAATGGGAAAAAATATCTGGCGCGGCACGGAAACGGGATGGGCTCGGCAAAGCCTCGCCCATCTCGTTTCCTAAGCCTTGCCAGATATTGTTTCCCATTTACGGCACTAACCTACTATTCTCTATATTGTAGCTACTGTGTATACAGTAACAGAAACTGATAAACTGAAGGGTTCCGTAGAATACGAAGTAGCGACATAAATGGACATACAGTGGAACTTCTCTAAAACTTCTCTAAACCGGACACCGAGAACGAATTTGTTTGATTAATAAGATTGGTTTCACTGACATTTATGTCTAATGTTAATGCCTGTTCATGATTGTAAAGCTCGCCAAAATGTCTTGGGGGGCGCTCATATTGGAGATATTCAGTGGAACGTGTATAAACCGGACAGCGTGGGAGTCGCCTGAGAGGTTGCACTGTAGTATGGTTGAATGTACCAACATGACCACTGTCACACTTACCAGTATGTAACAGTGCAGATTCCGCTTGCTTTCCACCTTCTTTGGTACAATTGCTACTAAAACTATGCAGTTTATTGCAGTACCAAAGCAAGTCCAATCCCTGTGTATACATAATAGTTTCACTAAACTTCGTACCACGAAAATGTTCGTAAGTGCAAAATTATGATAGTCTGTAAATTTCACATTAACAATATTTTCTTGTAAACAAATATAGGATTTACATGTATTGAGCATAGACTGCATATGCAGCCTATGCTCAATAAATGTAAATACATCTATTGAAATTTCCAGACGGTCCTAAATTTGTACTTACGAACATTTTAGTCGTACGAAGTTTAGTGAAACGGGCCCCATAATGGTTGCTTTAGCTCAATAACCTGATGGACCCTGATCAGATTGTAAGCATGCAGTCATAATGCTCACAGTGTAGTGAGAAGTTGTGCATGGTAACATATGAGACACGCCATGCCATTTTGTACCTTCGGACACCTGCGTAATTTCATAAAATACGTTTACAAAATTTCAGAGTACATGCGGAATTACGGAATTATATTCCGCATGTACTCGGGAATTTTTGTCAACTTCTGATGTCGTTTACGGAAAATATGCCATTTTCAGTAAATATATTTCATGAAATATCGCAGATGTCCGTAGGTACAAAATCACATGTCGTGTGTGGATTATTATATGTATTGAAATTATCCTTAACGTGATGAAATATATAGAATATTCGGTACGATGACTGTGTGGAACATACTTTATGTACAATACGAGGTCGTATCCGACCTCAGCTGGAACACGTGTATAGTTTATATAGCAATACCAAAGAAAGCCAAAGCAAGCCGAATCCATGTGTTTGCGGGCATGATAATAATGAGACACGCCATGTGAGTGTGTACCTTCGAAAATCTGCGTAATTTCATTAAAAACGTTGACAAAATTTACAATACTTTTCATAATGGCGTCAAAAGTTGAGGGTATATGTTCTGATCAGACTACACGTGCTGACCTGGGACCGTATGCTGGTCGCAGCCGTCTTATGTGCCATATATACTTGCAAATACAAACATGTGTGATGCCATCGATTTAGGCTTGCTGAAACTGTAAATATGCAACATAGCAGAATGTACATTGACATCAACTGTCTACATGTCCTTGTTGTCAAACACGTGCCCGTTTCACTAAACTTTGTACGATTAAAATGTTCGTAAGTGCAAATTTCGGATCGTCTGGAAATTTCAATTGATGGATTTACATTTATTGAACATAGGCTGCATATGCAGCCTATGCTCAATAAATGTAAATCCAATAATTGTTTACAAGAAAGCGTTGTTAATGTGAAATTTATAGAATATCATAATTTTGCACTTTTTAGTCGTACGAAGTTTAGTGAAACGCGCGCCAGATCTGTGTAAATGTATTGTGTGATTATTCTTCAGATCAAGGTCTCTAGAAAACAAAATTCAAACGTAGAAACTAAGAGATCTGAGGAAAACAATTAAAATTACCCGAAAATGTCACATTAGAAAATGACCAAGTTACCATTCTTAATCATGCAAAACCGCACTACATGTTTGAACACATAGTGTGGCCTGATGTGTCACAATATCTAGCTCCCGTAGGCTTTTTGTGCACTAAAATTGATTTTTTTGCTTTATCGTGTAGATTTAGGGTCCCACTATTCGAAAATGATGGGGTTCAAATTTTCAGACCTCTGTTCCCCATTTTGGGGGGTCCCTTGTGACCCATATCCCCCCGAAATCACGAAACCACTATATCCGCTAATAATGAACCGATTTTAGTGATCTTGGTGTTGTTTTATGGGTTTTTCCATGCTACCAAGTTCATTTAGTATACTTTCAAATCAATTCATGTTTGCGATTGACCTTCGTTTTTGGAGGTGGTGTAGTTGGGGTAGGGGTGGGTGGGGAAACAACTCCCGAATTATCACACAAGTGGTGTTACTGTTCGTGTTTTAATGTCACATTGGATAATAGTCTGATATGATCCATATAAGATGCATCAGCACCAGCCAGTGCACATGTATAATGATGATGAACATTCGTTAATGAATTATCCATAGCATGAGAAAACCAGGCTTATTATATTTGCAACCGCTTATGCATATATTTTCTGAAAGTTACCACTGGATTTACCACTAGAAAATTTGACATGCCGGCACACGTATCATTGGCATCCTAATGTGATATATACAAACAACTTAACAAATAAATCTGACATGTGCATATACAGATGAACACGGACAAGAGGACGGACATCCAAACAGATAATGTGACACATTTGAGGCACCCAAGGTCAGCGCTCAATATTTACATAAACTATATAATCAGCGGTGAAATTAGAATATCCTGACCTGGTGCCAGCTCCATGCCACACCAGATTCACTTAGCTCTTGTCATAACATGATTAGCTATAAGCTTATTACATTTTAATGGAGCATAACATGATTTAGCTCTCAAGTACCAAGGGACAAACGGTACAAAAGGGCCAAACCATGTAGGTCGGCATTCCGGTAAGGATGGATGCCGATCGTTATATTACCCATTCGCTGCCCCCTCCTACCTCCCAAATCAAGCAAACGAACAAAATAATGGAAGAAAGGACGGAATGTCGAAAATTATATACACATCGGCATACTTTGTATAACAATTAGATCGTGTAGCTGATTTTGGTCTACAATGGTTGTACACGCATAATAATAATATCTGGTATATCTGTATCAATTCGGTGTTCTTTGGATCGTCTAATTCTATTGTTAGTGAGAGTCAATACAGTACAATAATGCTAGTTGTTTCCCATAATTCAAGATGATGCCCGATAGCATGCATAGGCTGAAGAAATATATGGATGTATAGAAGCATATGTTCATTTATATCTAAACCTTCCATCTGCTTTATTGGTTTTCACTAACAATATAAATGGAGCCAACAAGGAACACAGAATCAACCATAGCACAGACGGAAATAAATTCAGTATAAACTGGGGACTGCACAATTACTAGTAGTATATCTGAATTATTCAGCACGAGCGTCACACACATCATCATCATCATCATCATCATCATTGAGATTGTCTTTAATTGAATTTGCACAGTCAATGACATGGCATTTACAGAGGGGGGTGCATGGAAGCGTGTTTTCTTGTAACAACTGCATCTTGTCCCTTTGCACCCGAGTTTGCAGGCACATTTGGTCAGCTCAATTACAGCTCTGGGAGCAGGCAGGGTGAGGCACCTGACAGGATGATACACTCCATGTTCAACAGTCCATCCATTTTCCTCAATGGGAGGAAGAGCCGGGCAATTGGCTGTGTATGACTTGTCCCGCATGCTGAGTAGTTTGCACGGGCGATATGGGGGCTCATGGGATGCACGGGTCGGAGGTACATCTCTCCCTCCAAGTTCTTCGACCGGAACATCTCCCATCGTAGAGTGGGCAACACCGTGGACCCCGTCGGACAGTACACTTGGCAGAGGAACGGCTCCAACATTCTTCACCTGTGGCGGTAGTTCACCGTTTACCAGCTGCATTTGAATAGGACCTTCCCCAAGATGTCGGAAGCAGTCAATAGCTGGGTCATCTCCGTCAAGTTTCATGTACGCGCTCACCCAGGTCTTCTTGGAAATACCAACAAACTTTCCACCCCAGTCAGCACCGGTGAAATTGTGGAGACCGATGAGTCCTTGGCATTTGCGTTGTCCAATCACACGTACGCGCGCTCAACCACGTTTATTTCTCTGAACTTCCTGTTCTTGCCAGTTAGAAACTTCAAGTGAGTTATATCTCCAAGGCGATCATTAGACACCAGGTCGATGAGAAGAATGAGAACATCAGTGTCTGGTGACCACACACATATCTCTCGACATGGGTGGTTCGCTACGGAAGCCATCACTTGATTGGGAATGAGTGATCGGCCTCTTCGTGAGAATGCACATCTTCAAAGTCATGGCTCTTGATTTTATTGTCAAAACAGAACAACTAGTTTATAAACTAAAACACTGTTGCTAGTGAAGTGTTGAAGTAAACCTTGGGCGAACATGGCTGTCAGGCTACACTTGGTTTTTGATGAAGATAGCAATTCTCTGATAGACATAGTGAGCTTCATTTCCGGGTGTATGTCAAACTCTGTGGATGTCACTGCCCTTTTCTGGCGTGTCTTGTTCTTTAGGGACTGATCAAGATAGCGGTCAAATACTATTCTTCCCTCATCATAGCCAATCATCATCATCTCTATGCGTTTGATAAATGCGTCTTGCAATTCTGAAAAGCCTGCGCATGGTCGGTGTCTTTTTCATGCTCTGGATAACAGCCATAGCATCGACAATAAGGACTCGAGAGTGACGACCGTCGGTCACTATGTCGATAGTAGGGCTCACCTGAAGCGGTTCATCTTTAGCTTCCTCAACGGCGTGCATTAAACTGGCTTTGTCTGTCGGAATATAGAGAGACCCATCAACAGCACAAAGGGAACGTAGGACGACCGACATCTCATATTCTCCTATGGTTTCTTCTAGTTTTGGCACCAGCTCAGGACGGCTTCCTTGGATAATCTTCACGCAGCTTGATAACCTTGTCACCCACGCGAACCTTTGTTTTGTCCATGCAGTTAGAGAAGGTCTTCAATTTCAATTTCTTCATTGGATCCCATACTGATACTGTTGATGTCGGTAGCAATCGATCTTCGATGAAGTCACTGAATCGACTTTGTCCCTGTTCTGCATAGCTCAAAATGTCGTCCTTCGCATTCGGAGGAACCAGCGCTGACGAAACCAGGCTCTTCAGTGGACAGCTCGTTGTGAATGGATTGCCTTCACAATGGACCTCAATTGAGCGACGAAGTCTCAAAGCATTGTCCTTGACCTGACAGACATATTGCCGGTGAGTTGATAGTGTTCATTTCGCTCGGTAGAATGTGATGCTTTTGTGAAGCTGCTGAGATACTGCTGTACGATATGAGCAATGTGAGGTGAGGTGGTAACGAGACGGTCCAACGTAGAGTCATCTTGACTCAATCCAACCATCCCACCGTGACGCTTCAACCCCTTGATCTCCTGCTCAAGTGTCTGGTCAGTGAACAACTGAGTGAAAGGAATCTCTGATTTCGCCACGACAAATTCTCCGTCCTTCAGGGCCTCCCACGTTGCCGGGTCATCGTGTTCGAGAGCGTTCATTTGAGCGAGATGCACTGGCATCAGCCGAGCATAGTTGAGTAGATCACGGGCAAAGAAATATTTGATGATATTTTCCAATGCAGCCAGGTAACATTCCCAATTTCCTGAGCGGCAGGCATTGACGAGATGTAGTAAAGACTATCCACCTGTTCTGTGTATTTCATGAGAAACTGACCAAGCTCTCCAGTGTCATCTTCTTCATGTGGCTTCATGTTGTCTATGTACCAGGTCTGAACAGTTTCATAGATATCCATCATGTCTGGACTGCGTTCAATGGAGCACCTTCTTCAGACATTCGCACTGTTCACGAATATGGTCCAGCATCGGATCGGAGGAAATGACATCAAACCGCATCATCATGATGGCCAGGCTGTTCGTAATATGGTACTCCATTCCTCGTTTGTATGCTTTGCCTCCATATATTCCACGAAGAGCTGCAGACGTGTATGTGCCACTTTCAATCGCACATGAATCAATCCCGCTTCCGTCAATTGTTTTGCCGAGAGCGTGTAAAGCGGCAAACACAATATGCAGACCACCTGCGCGAAGAATCCAATTGGTATTTTGCACAGTCTGCTGGATTTGGAGGGCACGGTTGTATAGATCAAGATCGAGCGTTATAAGAGTTCTCCTCTCAGGCCCGACTACCGTAGCAGAGATTCCCTGTGTCAACATTAGCACAGTATACAGTGTTGTGTAATCCGTTGGTGAGGTTTTGATCAGAGGGGCAATTACCTCAGATTTGACACGGCCAGGATTGGAGCCTGATAGTAATAGAGATTTAGTAGCAGCCCAGGTGGGCATCACGTCCTTGTTTTGCTAACGTTTTACGTTACATGTACGTTCCTTCAGTGAAATAATATTTTCGTCGGAATGTTCTGTATGCAGCTCCATCGCATTGTGCCTGCTGCTCATCAATATCGATAGGTGGAACATCTTCGTTCGTTGTGTTGTCAGTGCTGATGTTAGTAACAGCCAGGTGTGAAGCTAATGCCCATGTGTGAGTATAGTCTTTCGAAATCAAACCAATGCGATGTCCTAACTGATAGTCCTCAAATCGTATTGGTTTGCTCTTGGAAACTACAAGTTCTGGCAAATATTTGACTTCAAATGCAAGTGGAGATGGCGGAAGCTTCTCTGGTAGGACAATAGGTTGGTTAACTTGCTCTCCTTCTTTTTCTCTCTGGTTGATTACGATCACAGTGCCATGGAATGTGTTCTGTCCGGTAGGTGTATCTTCTAAGAGATCAATGTTATCCACAGCGAACCAGACGTTCACCCCTTTCCTGACAAAGTCAGGTAGACAAAGCCACCCGTCTCGTTTATTCGTTGAAGAACACCTTGCTCGACTCGTTTTTCAAGGTCAATTATGTTCTGGTAGTCAACGCCAATATAAACGTCTGATAAGTTTTGAATGAGATTCTTATCACGCACCCTTGAATGGATGGCAAAGGGGCAGACCAATTGAGAGTGGTGTCTGAACTGTTTGACGGAAACCACCATCCTTCTTTGGCCGATGCTTAACCTGGCGGTCGGTTTTGGTATTCTGGACAATAAACTGACAAGATACGTCTATAATATTGTCTACTTCTTCATTGCGCGTGCCAGAAACTTTGAGAACATGACGACCAAAGAGGAGTTGAGTTAGGAAAAATTGGAGCAGTGGTGGATTGTCAAAGTCTTCAAAGCTACCATTAAATGACCAGTTATGATGCTTCATCATCTCGTTGCTTAGAACATAAGCCATGCTTTTCAATTGACCTATTATTTTGCCGTTATCTAGCATTGTAGCTGTAAGGTCCATTGCCTTGCTAACTGCTGAATGGAGAACAAGGTTCTCAGATTCGTTTCTTGCGCAAAGATTTGACAAACTGCACATGTGGAAGATGTTCGGTGATTAGTTGTTTCAAATGTTTATGGTAATTTGCTGAACCTCTGATGACTATGTGATACCTCTTCAAAATTGACAAGTATTCTTCGTTCACTTCAGTCATGCTTAATGTAACATCATCGTCAGTGAGAGTGTTTCGAACAGACAGGATCAGTTGTTCATCACACACAGAGCCAATAAGTTTGGAATTAGTATGTTCTATTGAACTACGCTGAGCAGAACGCAAACATTTTCTATGATAGTATTTTTCGAGAGCAGACGCATCACCGGCGCTCTCTAACTCGGATACGCTAGTTCTGACTTGATCATCCATAGTCGAATGCTTTATGTCAAGCAGGCACTCGCCCATGTTGTCCGTGTAAACACGATGGAGCGGGTCTGTCGTCTCATTGGAACAGAAGCTGCAGGAAGAGAATAAACATATCTGTGACTTCGGGATAGATTTCGCCCTTTTAGGCCGGACAGGATCACTTCCAGTTGAAGGCCGCCCTCGCCCTCGAGTAGGGCATGCCGGAGAGTCACAACGGGGTCGCTTCCACCCCTAGAGCCGATCAATCATGCTTTTGTTGACAATTGGTTTTCTACATTCACTATGATACAGCATAGACTTTCGTTCATATTCACTTGAGTTATTTAAACGATCGGTTAGCTGTCTTATATCAAGTTCGCCCAATGATAACCTCTCGTTACAACACGTAACTAGATCTTCGATCATATCAGGATTGTTCACAAGTCTCTTGCTTGAGGTGGAGCCCTCATCGCAGATGATACAGACACTATTCTCCGCCACGTCCTCTAGATTATTGTTCGGTTTCGAGTCTCACCTGAAATATACAAACAAAACATGTTGATAGTCCATATGGTTCAAACTTCACGGTTTCTGCCATTGCGGATGGTGGCCATTTTGAAAATATTCAAATTATGTGCCTTATCCTACCAACAATAGATTAGAAACCTCCAGAAATGAGTTATGTATTAAAAATTAATGTATTTAGACATGTCAAACATGTTTGTAGCTCATTTATTTCAAAAGTTACTGGTTTTACTCCCATTGATGGCGGCCATTTTGAAAGTATTCAAATTATGTGCCTTATCCTACCAAAAATAGATTAGAAACTTCCAGAAATGTGTTCTGTATTAGAAATTATTGTAATTAGACATGAAAAACATGATTGTAGCCTATTTCATTCAAAAGGTAATAGTTTTACTCCCATTGGTGGCGGCCATTTTGTGAATATGCAAATTAGGGGTCTGAAAATTTGAACCCCATCATTTTTCAATAGTGGGACCCTAAATCTACGTGATAAAGCAAAAAAATCAATTTTAGCACAAAAAGCCTACGGGAATACACATCAGGCCACACTAACAAGACAATACAAGAATATAATAGAATATAATAGTTTATTAACGTCTCATCACATGTTCACTCATGAACTAACATAACATACATGTTACATTGTACAATAATAATAGAATATAACATGTTTATTAACGTTTCTCACAAACATGATCACTCATACAAAATTTAATAGAATAACATTAACATTACAATTGTTACAAATATAATAGAATATAACAGTTATAATTTTTAACGTCTCATCACATGTTACACTCATTAAACTATAGACATACTACATTGTACATGTACAATATAATAGAAATAATTAACAGTTTATTAACGTCAACACTACACATGTACACTCATTAAACTATTAGACATACATTACTATGACATGTACAATATAAAATTAGAATATAACAGTTTATAACGTCTCATCACATGTTCACTCATTAAACTATAGACTACATACATGTACATGTACAATATAATAGCCAATATAACAGTTTTTATTAACATCTTTCATGTTCAACTGATCCAACTCATCACTTATAGAAACATACAAAATACATGTACATGTTACAAATATAGAATGAACAGTTTATTAACATCTCATCCACATGTACACTCTTACTATAGACATACATACATACATGTACATAATAGTATATAACAGTTTAATTAACGGCCTAAGGGAACAATGGCCACACTCAATTAAAACTTAATAGACAATAACATACATGTTAAACATGGTACAATATAATGAAATATAACAGTTTATTAACATTAAATCTTCCATTGTTCACTCATTAAAACTATTAGACATACATATCATGTTACAATGAATACAATATACTTAAGAATTAACAGTTTATTAAACGTCTCATCACAATG
Source organism: Conchocele bisecta (assembly GCA_029237695.1). Lineage (NCBI taxonomy): Eukaryota > Metazoa > Mollusca > Bivalvia > Lucinida > Thyasiridae > Conchocele > Conchocele bisecta. Next base: position 52,001 of record JAQRGA010000272.1, read on the forward strand.
TAACAAACTCATTAAACTTAAATAGGACATACATACATGTACATGTACAATATAATAGGAATTTAACAGTTTATTAAACCTTCTAATCAAATGACACTCATTAAACTTTAGGAATACATACATTGTACATGTACAATATAATAGGAATATAACCAGTTTATTAACATCTTCCATTCACTCAAATTATTTTAAACTATAGACATTACATACATGGTACATGTTCAATATAATAGAAATTTAATTCAGTTTATTAACGCTCATCACTGTACACTTCATAAAAACTATAGACATACATACTTTGTAAATTGCAAAATATAGAATATATCAGTTTATTAACATTCATCACTGGATTAAAAATTGTACAAAATCAAAATTAAATAATAGAACATTTTAACTACATGTAATGTTACAATATAATTTTTTTAGAATTATTTAACAGTATTAAACGTTTTTGCTATACATGTACACTCTTTTAAACTATAGACAGACTACATGTACTTGTTACAATATAATTGAATATAAATGTTTATTTAACATTCCTCATCACTTGTACACTCATTAAAACATTGACCATACATCATGTACATGTACAATTAATAAATAATTATCAGTTTATTACGTCTCATCACATGTCACTCAATTTAATTCCTTAGACATACATAACATTGTACATGTTACAATAAATAGAATAATATAACAGTTTTATAACATCACATGTTCACTCATTAAAACTATAGACATCAATACAGTATGTACAATATAATAGAATATAACTGTTTATTAACATTCATCCACATGTACATCATTAAACTATAGACAGACATACATGTACGTACCAATATATAATTAAGGTTTATAACAGTTTATTAATCATTCTTCACATTGTTACACTTCATTAAACTATAGACATAACATACATGCTAACCGGTACAAGATTAAATAGAATATAACAGTTTTATTAACATCTCATCACATGTCACTCCAGTTAAAAACTATAGGACATACACATGTACATGTACAAATATAATAGGAATTATAAGTTTATTAAAACATCTCATCATTGTACACTCATTATACTAGGACTTTTATACATGTACATGTACAATTATAATAGAAATTTAAACAGTTTAAATTAACATATCTCACATGTACATCATTAAACTATAGACTTACATACTGTACATGTACAATAATAATAGATATAGTAATATCGTCTTCTCATTTCATGTAACATTAAATATAGACATACATACTGTACATGTACATAATAGATAACAGTTTATTAACTCTCATCACATGCTCATTAAACTTGACATACTATACAGTACAGTACAATTATTTTTTTAGAATATAACAGTTTATTAAGTCTATCACATGTTTCATCATTACTATAGTACATACAATGTACAGACAAATAATAAGTATAACAGTTTATTAACATCTCATCACATGTCACTCATTAAACTATAGACATACATACATGTACATGTACAATATAATAGAATATAACAGTTTATTAAGTCTCATCACATGTTCACTCATTAAACTATAGACATACATACATGTTACATGTACAATATTTAATAGAATATAATAGTTTATTAAATCTCATCTCATGTACACTCATTAAATTCTAGACATACATACATGTACATGTACAATTATAATAGAAGTATAACAGTTTATTAACGTCTCATCACATGTACATCATAAAGTTCTAGAACATACATACATGTACATGTACAATATAATAGAATATAACAACAGTTTATTAACTGTCATCACATGTTCACTCATGTTAACTATAGACATACATACATGTACATGTACAATATAATAGAATATAACAGTTTATTAACGTCTCATCACATGTACACTCATTAAATTCTAGACATACATACATGTACATGTACAATATAATAGAATATAACAGTTTATTAACGTCTCATCACATGTACACTCATTAAATTCTAGACATACATACATGTACATGTACAATATAATAGAATATAACAGTTTATTAACGTATATTCACATGTTCACTCATTAAACTAGACATACATACATGTTACATGTACAAATATAATTTAGAATTATAACAGTTTATTAACATCTCATCACATGTTCACTCATTAAAAACTATAGACAATACATACATGTACATGTACAATTATATAGAACTATACTACAGTATACGTCTCATCACATGTTCACTCATTAAACTATAGACATACATACATGTACATGTAGTTAACATGCATACAATAAGTGCACGTGACTCTAGTTTACAAATCATACAACATACATGTATGTAAATTACAAAGTTTTTTTAACAATACATATACATGTATTAGAAAATTTGTAAAAAAATAGTGCATTTGAGCATAACCTTTTTTTTTTCGTTTTTGCGTTTCAACGCATAAATATCATTTTGTATTCGTACGTAAGAATTTTGCGTTCCAACGTAACTGTTTTTCGTTCAAACGCATGTTTAGTTCGAATGTAAATATACCTGTTTTAATTTTATTTTGTTTATAGTTGACGAGATAGTTCCGAGTATATAGGTTAAGTGTATTGTTATGAAGACCACATATAAATCGCGTTCACGTTAATAAATGAAATATATGGCGGGTAAATACCACCATATTCATGTGATGATTGTCGGTGGCGATAATAGAGCCGAGAACAGCGCTCCATGCATGACATTGTACTTATGGCCATATATTCAACCACAGGTGTTCGGCTCGGAATTGTAAAGTATGTCCTTGGTATTATATTGCTGCTGCAAGATTTACTTCCATTGAGAGTTTGTTTTGTTTGTTTCATGTGCTTACGTGCTGCAGTCCGCGTCGTCATAAAATGTTCCACGTCGAAAAGAATGCACCGGTTTCCTGACGAGATGCCACTCAGTTCTACTTAGATGTATCGCATATACGCAATTTTCGTCTAGTAACTGGCTCAAATTTGCTAGACGAAATTGTGTTTATGCAGTATCTTCTGTGTGTAGCTGAATGGGAATTCGTCAGGAATCCGGCGCCTATTTCGACGTAAATATATAGTCTAGCAGTAAACCGGATGTTATGAGCCGGACGTCATGACGTCGCGCGAGCCCAGGCCATACGTCAAACCACGATACACCACTTATGAATCATCATCACGCGATCCGACGCACAGTCCACGCCCGTACGACGTCAAACCCATCCCATGGCACACGATACCAGAAACACGAATATTGAAAATATTCGTGTTTCCATTATCGGGCCGCATGTGGTAAACCAAGAGTGCGATTAACTTTTCAACCTGAAACCAGTAACGGGATTGTTCGCGTTTCTAGTATCATGTTGAACAGGTTGAATGCGTCCGGATCAAAACACCAATTGACATGTTACACTTCACATTACACCCATGTGGGAAGTTCGTTCCCAGTATTTTTATCCAATTTTTTTCCGTGAGAAGACGAAATATGCGTCCTTCGCTGTACAGCTTCTGGAGGACAGAGACACCCACGTCATGATCACCGTGACCCAGGAAGTGTCGCAGTATGGGCTTGTTTTCATTTTGCAAACGCACATTGCGGAGATGTTCGTCCGTGCGTTCGTGCCAGCACATACACTACGTTTCTGTCCTCGCACGTATCATTGCTTACGGGGTTGTAACTCCGCAGACCGCTGGTATCCATTATAGTGTCCTTATGCAGGGAGCAACATGTTCTACATGAACAAGGTGCAGCGGTTGACCTCACTAATCTGTTCGTTTTAACATGTACCAGTATGTCACTTATATTTTTGTCTCGCCTGAACGTAAGTAGAGGTGGATCCGGGAATATTTCTTTCATACGGCCAGATGTATGTAGTACATTCTGGTGTTTGGCCAATATATGTCTGATGTCTGGGAGCAATGTTGAGTATGTAAGAACAATGTGAACTCTCTTAGTCTTGCACTGTCTCTGTGTTGGCATCAGTACGTCCGCCCTATCCATTACATGTACATCCACGCGTTGTAATTGTCTCTCGATTAATGATGCACTATATCCCCTCTTTCTTAGCTGCCTTTCTATCGCAAAACCAATAATCCTCATTGTTCCAATCAAAGCCACATATTATAGAGAATAGTAGGTTAGTGCCGTGAATGGGTAAAACATATCTGGCAAGGCTCAGGAAACGGGATGGGCGAGGCTCTGCCGAGCACATTCCGTTTCCGTGCCGCGCCAGATATTTTTTCCCATTCACGGCACTAACCTACTATTCTATTTATCCCGTCAACACCTACAAATGGCTGTAAAATGCAAAAATATAACCCCAGCCACCGCACATATTCATACGCAGTGATTAGGTCGTATTGACATGATATCAAAACTGTTTCACGGCACCGTGTTTCACGGCACATACGCAATGTGTTGACAGGATAAAATCATATTATCAGCGATGGGGAGGCTGCACTATATTATCAGTCAGTCAGTAGATGTGTGACTCCTTTCAATGCCGGTTGAGAGACTACCAACTATGAGAACAACCCATTTCAGTTACTGTTGAAACATTGAATTAATTAGTTGTACGAATGAAACAGGACTATATTGCTATGTATATACAATTGCCAAGGTATCTTTTATGCCATTTGTACAAAGCATTTAACAATGAGAACGATTACTACACGATGGGTGTCTGATACTTTTAGTTCAGAACAAACACGGTGATATTTTCCAATCGCCAATAAGTTTAAATACAGGCTTAAAGTTGATACATGTATACGATGGTGTCGATGCTTGCTACGTCCTTGCTATGTGGCACAGGTCTGGTTGAGGTCAGAGACAATCAGTTAGCCAATAAACAAAAACAGCTAGCACAAACTCCATCGTAATGAGGAAGACACCTTCATGTGTCACATCGTCAAACGACTGGGACACTTCAAACCATCCTTGACAATCACAATTTTGCCAACTGTACACTTCTGACACTAATTGTGCATGATTCTGATTGTGTAACGATAGCACACGTGTTTGAAAATGGTTAAGCCATGAAAAAAGACTAATCAAAACTAGATGGTCGGTAAATCCGTCAAATGCTCCCCGATGACACCTGGATTGAAATTCAACGTCCTTGACCCTGGGTATTGGTGTAGTATACTTATTATTCACAATAAATGGTAATAAATGTGTATAACTTTATGAAGTTTCACATCATAATATCAATTGGTAACAGAGATAAACTACAAATGTGACCTGTCGGCACACGAATACCTCCGCTGGCAGCCAAAGAAAACGAGGCATACAAGCACGGACAGAGGTAAAACAAAATGCCCCTCCCCCGTAATAGATTGGTGGGAGCATAATAAACTATGTTATTCAAAACGAGGTTAAGCCCAAAATCGGCTTCTGACTGCCGGACTAATTCTTACGCTCATGGATATGGGAAATCCTATCATATGCAGCCTACATGAACCACACAAATAATGTTATAATCCATCAATTATTTAAAATATCACTTGAATATTTCCGCTACAGTAACCGAGATGATGTTCAATTACCGCCGACCACAAGTGTCGAATGTACCAACGAATGTTTCGACACTACCACAACGGTGATAGGCTACGGAGCCCCGCAGGGGACATATAATTCTTTTTTTATTAATTCGTTCCCACGAAATAACAATTCGTTCCCACGAAATAACAAATCGTTCCCACAAAATAACAATTCGTTCCCACGAAATAGCAATTGTGGGAACGAATTGTTAATTCGAGGAAACGAATTATTAATTCGTGGGAACGAATTGCTAAATTGAGGGAACGAATTGTTAAATTGAGGGAACGAATTAATAAAACATAATTCTACGTCCCCTGCCGTTTCCGTAATAGTCGAGCATGGACCCGTGAGAGGCTATACTCACTGAATTTAGATGATAACTTTAAACTTAGCTCTACTTTTTAAAGTTATTTACCATGTGACATTACTTATTGACTCACCCTCGTATATCCGGTATTCCATACACAGTAACGTAGCAACTAAAATTGCTACGTCATCGTTCTTGTCAAGTGCGTTTTACAGCATCTAGTCATGAACAGACATATTTAATATGTACATATTTAAGTACAGTTAAACTTAGCACAATCTTTGCTTACACTCAGAGAAACAACGAAGAATGGGAATGTCCCACGCTGGCCACCATACAGTACCTGTACTGTACTGTGTATTCCATCACGGAAGTTCAGATGTATTTTGCGGCGGTGTGGAAGTATTCCGCAATGACAGAAATCTGGTGGTGAGTCAATGTTGTCATGTGAAGCAAATTACGCATCATGGATAGAGTATGGAGTAAGCAGCTGTTTGTATTCCTGTATACAGTGTCACCCAAATGTTCGTACCTTCTTATATTCCTCAACATTACAAGACAAAGTCAAGCAATACACCATAATCAATGTGTATGATCCGTGGTTACAACAACAACGACAACAACAACAACAAGTACTGAAACTTCCAGAAGCCATCCGATTCATTTGGTGTCCTCGGTACTTTAGCCCAAACTGCTGTCGTTTTTGCGAAGAATCGATTTCCGTGTCTACTGACACGGAAATTGATTCTTCGCAAAAACGACATAAGTATGTGCCGAACTCACGGGACCACCAAATGCAGCTCATGAAGACTCGTTTGCTGCGCCATAGTTCATCAGAATCCGTTGCCTATTAAGGAAACTATCAAATAATACTTACTTTGGAGTGGGCGCGCTTTTAACACTTTCAGCCATTGTTGTTGTTGGTGTAACCACGTGATCATGCACCTTGATAATTACTGAACACGAGCACACGTGAAAAACTCGGACCTCGGACTATGACAATAGTCTGTTCAACAACAAACAAAGTTGTCTTTAAATAATCGATAGTCACTGTATTGATTAATGAGTCCATTTCACAATTTGAATATACTGCGAAAAGTGTCATTTTTGTAAATAAAAAAAGAAAACAAACAATGATGTCATTTTCAGGTGCGCATGACCGGCATATGACCACTTCCGCTTAGACGAAACCCATGAAAAACCGTGTTGCCCTACCAACTTACTTATATACTATAGGCATATATACATCTAATGCAGTACGATGCACATCTGGTATAAATTGGTGGTGGTAACCTTTTGAAATTTACAATTGTCTGGGGGTCCGCCGCCCACATTAAACTTGCCAAGATGTCAACGTTTCTCAACATATATTGGTAATCTCAACTCGCACTCAAGCAGTGTTATTGGATGAGCCTGCGCTGTAGCACAGCTCAGGCTGAGCCAATCAAACTGCTTGATTTTGCAAAATTAGCGCACGCGGTGATGTGTGACTGGACCGTGAAGCACGATTTGCACGACATCGTAGTTCTCGAAGGGAAGTTACTCGTGGTGTACCAAGTTCGGCTACCTATAAGTAAGTTACTAGTAACCCTTAGACAGCGATCTTATGTTTTTGTCGTCTGCTGTTTATTTTCTATTTTCCTTTTTTATCATCAAAAACATGCTTTGACAGCACTTTAGAATAATTTACAACATGCGTTGACATTAGTCAATTTCACATCCGGTGGTACGAATAGTGTACCGTGACGCCTGCTTCACCACTCAACACGCAATATTAGAGGGAAATAATGGGAATTATCTCCCCGCGAAAACAATACCTCCGTCGCTATCGCCTCCGGAGATACTAGTATTGCTTCCTAGGGGAGATAATCCACAATAGTCCTCTCAACAAAGGGCAGTAATTATCAAATCATAACATGACCGATCTTACCAAGTACAAAACATTGTCATAATCGAATACAAATCGATTTATTCATCATTAACCCTTAGACCGCTATTCTTATTTTTGTGTCGCCTGCTGTTTATTTTCCATTTTTATCATCAAAAACATGCTTTGACAGCACTTTAGAATAATTTACCTGAGGTCATTAGAATGACATTACCTGTTGTCAAATAGAGAAATATATATTCCGATGACACCAAAGAGCCAGCAAAGTACACAACCTGTACAATGCGGCACAAAACACCTTCTACAAACCTGGGGCCGATTCACTAAACTTCATCGACTAAAATGTTCGTAAGTGAAACTTAAGGATCGTCTGTAAATTTCAATTGATGGATTTACATTTATTGAGCATAGGCTGCATATGCAGCCTATGCTCAATAAATGTAAATCCAATTGTTTACAAGAAAACGTTGTTAGTGTGAAATTTACAGACTATCATAAGTTTGCACTTACGAACATATTTAGTCTTACGAAGTTTAGTGAAACGGACCCCTGATTGTGACCGCCTGCGTAACTAGTTAGAATGTCACGTGGACATCCGTCAAATTGCCTAGTAAAATCACATTACTGTGTCTCGATACAGGCTATGTGATATTGTTTACATGAACATTTTGATACATTGCATAATATATTGTGCATATACGATTATCATGTATGTGCATTTAAACGCAGATTGATGGTCCTATGAGTGTGTGTGGCTACACGTGGTATATGTAACACATGAGCTTGTGTAATACAAATAATTTGAATGGTGTAAATGATCAATTCAGTGGTTGTGGTGACAATGTGCACAGACTTTGTGTAATAATGGTGTCCTACTGATGTATGACTTTGTGTAATAATGGTGTCCTACTGATGTATGAGTTTACATCTGCATCAACTTGGGAATAACAACACGGTAAATATGATATACTGCTGTATTGTGTAGTTATATGTATGTAGGTAAATATGGTATACTGCTGTATTGTGTAGTTATATGTATGTAGGTAAATATGCTATACTGCTGTATTGTGTAGTTATATGTATGTAGGTAAAATGTGCATACTTCTTAAATTGGACTAGATTTGTGAATACCCCGGAATGGCGTTTTCAGACTACATACATCTAATACTAATGTTGGCGTGTATATATAGTTATATAATTATATACATGAGATTGCAGGACGTATATATCTTTTCAGGTTAGTGCCGTGAATGGGAAAACATATCTGGCAAGGCTTAGGAAACGGGATGGGCGAGGCTCTGCCGAGCACATCCCGTTTCCGTGCCGCGCCAGATATTTTTCCCATTCACGGTACTAACCTACTATTCTATTTATCCCGTCAACACCTACAAATGGCGCTAAAATGCAAAACAATAACCCCAGCCACCGCACATGTTCATACGCAGTGATTAGGTCGTATTGACAAGGATATCAAACATGTTTCACGGCACCGTGTTTCACGGCGCAACCGCACTGTGTTGACGGGATAAAATACAATTAATATGTTCAACAATTCTGCAAAAACCAGGAACCCACTTTTCGGACGTTTCGGCACAAGTGTCGCGAATATCGCGAATGTGAACTGACTAAAGGACAGTCGCCTGTGTGTATTAAGAAGTTGTCAATGGGAGACAACTCTGTAACTAATATTTTGATAATTTACCCGGTTTATGAGAGTTCTGATCAGACTATCCATACTTATTTCTATATTCTCAATGATATTATCATTATTGATATTTGTAATGAGTTTGGTTAAGTTTGCTTTGCATTTATCCGTTAAAGCGGCTCCACTCCAGATGGGATTACAGTGTACTGTATTTTTTTCACGCGATGTTTACCTGCATTTGTTATATATCTACACATTGCGAGCTCATTTTCGGTTGGTGGATGTTTATATTCGCGTTAAATCGTACTTTATACGTCCCTATACGAAAGGGCTTTTCCGTTTCCAATTCTATTTTTACTTACGACCTGCTTGCCGTACGTAATCCCACGTGACACAAATGGCCCACGAATCATACTTCCGGGCATGCGCACATCGCGTCCAGCTATATCAACAACAATGTCCGACTCTGAGGTAAGTCGATACATATTAGCGTTATACACAGGCGTTCTATATGAAACGAATGTGTTTCAACATCAATACATTTCCAAATAACTTACTTTTACTAGGGCAGACCACAGATGTTGTTTAAATATGTAGAAAGTATGTATTTTGTAACGGACGTGCTATCGCATCGGCAATTTTCTTCCGAGGGACCGTCTCAAAACACACCAAGACAGTCAACTGCGCATGTGCATGATACCACGTGACGGGCAATATCAGTATAGCGCGAATTATAAAAATAAATGGGAGTAACGCGCGCCACTCCCAACAAATTAATTAATATTAAATAAATAAATATCTATACTGGCCACTTATAATTTTTAAACCTGTCGCAATAGTTACATCATTAGGTACTTATTTATTTAAAATAGTATCCGTTTTACCCCTCATCTGGAGTGGAGTCGCTTTAATAGTATAATTTCTAAATAGTAATCTTAATTCGCCATAAGTTTTAATAATTGCCGGTCATTATATGCCGTATAAATAACATACCGTAGTTGCTTTGTAAACCGGGTATGGAAGGTGTTCGAGCCAATTCCCACCCTTAAATATGAGCCGAACGAAGCTATGTAAATACGAATTCTTTCTCCCATTCTTGGGAGACGGCATGCGCGGTCCTAGAAGTGCCGCCGTTAAATATAAGTGAAAGAAAGAAAGCCTTTGGACAAACAATTATAATGGATTACTAATTCGTTTTAAAGCGATTCCATGGATTACACACGTGTATGTGAATTATTCAAAGTATATTAAAACTATCAGATTAGTTAAAGGGGCAAGTCAAATTTGTTGACTTTCAAGTGTCGGATTTAAGTGGATATCAAAGATTCTGATCGATAACTGGCGGTAATTGCCTTGCCAGTATTGATGTCAACTGTCTAATTTGTTCTCATTCAAGTGTAGGATTTGTTAATACTAAGTATATGATTTGTTCGCATTTCAAGAGCAGGATTAAGAAATATCAAAGCGTCTTATTGAAACCTGGCATGGATTGCCTTGCCGGTTATTGAGTTAAGCTCAACAAACGACTGAGAGAAATAGGAATTACATGAAACAAACACATTCTGATTCACCAATGCATGTTGAATACAGTTATAACTGTATTCCCTATCTTTGTGATGAAACTGCCCGTATAACCGCCACAACAAGGCCTTTATCAAGGAATTAGTTTCTACTAAGTCGATATACTTCAAATTATAAAATGGATGCCACTTAGGGTTCAGTAGAAACTAATTCCTTGATAAAAGGCCTTGTGCCGAAACGTCGGAAAAGTGGGTTCCTGGTTTTTGCAGAATTGTTGAAAATACCAGTATCAACATGATGTCTTTCATCAACTTGAGCACTGTTTTCAAAATAATACATTTACTTATCAAATTCTTCAGTCACTTCTGGTATGTCACAGTTTTCAAAACTACATGTATCAACATGAATTTAATCATACATATATGTTGTTCGCGAGTTATAATCAGCAAATAACAACATATTGTAATTTCCAATAACCTCCGAAGGGAAGCACATTTAATACACATTGTTTTAAAGTCACTATTTTTATTAAATTTTCGACAACATGGTATTTATCAAAATAGTGTGAAACTGTATTGGCAGGACTGCTACTATATACAGTTGTCGTCTAAAATTTAATAAAAATAGTGACTTTAAAACAATGTGTAAGAAAATATGGGTTATAAAACGTACGTAATTCGATTTCAATGTCACTATATGGCTCTTCGGATGCATATGTGGAATTCAGGCGGGGGTAGAGCCTTACAGGAATCCACACACATTTATTCTGCTTTTGTTAATCGACTCGGTATACTAAACCAGTGAAATAATCCGGTACTGGGTATATATAGAGGATATTCCATCGTACATTTTGAATAGCGGGAAATAATACACGAGTGTGCGTCGGCTTCCGCGTAAGCAACGAGTGAGCGTAGCGAACGAGTTGCTTGCACGGACGCCGACGGACACGAGTGTATTATTTCCGCTATTCAAACATGTACGATGGAATATCCTATTTATTACACTTCCACGGCGGATACATATGCACATTTAGTCTATTTTTTAGATTATAATCAATTAATTGTGATGTGCGTATGAATAGTTATACAATGACGTGTTTTCCCGCGTTTTGACATTACGTTGTGTGACGTCAAATGTGACGTCATGTAAACTTTTTGAAATCCAAATTCATACGCAGCTGTTTCTATGAATCAGATATATTTGAGTACATGTTTGGAATGTGTTCAATCACATTAACATTCTAGATTAGTCGAGACCCTTTCCAAATTTTCAAAAACGTTGTTTTGACTGTAATACAAATTAAACATTTTGCATGGTAGCGCGTGGTTTCCAAGAAAACAGGCGCGTAATTACGGGTGTTCTCTTCACGGTGTATTATTTGTAAGGAGTTGATTATGGGTTTTCTCTCACAGCGAAACACGTGCAAATAATTTGCAAGAGTGTAATAAATAGGTGTAATTAATTTTTTCATACGGGATTTTGACGTCTTTGTGGCGTTTCAAACTGATAGTGTATTGATAGTGTAACTTTCTCCGTTAACATATAGCTTATCTCTAGCCAGGGAGACTTTATTGTCTTTATTTTGTTTTTTCTGTCTGTGTCGATAAACTTCACATTTTGCAACAATTGCCTTTTATCTGTTCCATCGCCTATTCTGTAGCCCAGTGTATTTACTGTCAAACCCGATGTCTTAGATTTTAATGTCGTTGACTTTATTAATGGCTGAATTGTTTTCTACGTTTTGCGTCAAACATTCACGAAGGCTTTGCTCAAAATGTTCACGTTCATATATCTCGGTTGCGGAATCCCCAAATAATAATAAATTCTCCTGCCTCGACCTGCACTGTGTTTCGAGCAGTTGTTCATTTATATCCCGAGCATACTGCCGTAAACTATCATTGTCGGCTCTCTACGGAGCCCCTCAGGGGACGTATAATTATTTGTTTAATAAATTATTTTATTAATTTGTTCCCACGATATAACAATTCGTTCTCTCAATTAAACAATTCGTTTCCACGAAATAACAATTAGGTATATCGTGGGAACGAATTGTTAATTCGAGTGAACGAATTGTTATATCGTGGTAACGAATTGTTATTTCGAGGGAAATAATTGTTAAATTGAGGGAACGAATTGTTATTTCGTGGGAACGAATTAATGAAAAAATATCCATGTCCCCTGCGGGGCTCCGTAGTTCTCAGCTTTACATCGGTATTCCTCAGCTCATATAACTCATCACTTCTTTTTCGTTTGAATTGATAGAACTTATCAGCAATATCGGACACCTATTGATGTTTCAACATCACCGACTTTTCTTGTATTTTGTGAATTTAATTTTTAATTTTTCCAACGTCAATTTTCATATACATGTATATAAATTTTACTATCTGCCACAGCTCTGTTCAAAACCACTGAGCCATGTGTACATCAGGGGCCCGTTTCACTAAACTTCGTACGACTAAAATGTTCGTCAGTGCAAATTTAGGTTCGTCTGGAAATTTCAATTCATGGATTTACATTTATTGATGCATTTTTGCATATGCAGCCTATGCTCAATAAATGTAAATCCAGTAATTGGTTACAATGTGAATTTTACAGACTATCATAATCTTGCACTTACGAACATTTTAATCGTACGAAGTTTAGTGAAACGGGCCCCTGTTACAGGAGAGCGTACATGTCATGTTATAACTGTTACAGTAATTATGTTCAGTCACCTGTGATCCGTGTCCTGGCTGGCCTTGACATGGACTATTGTTCACTGTTATTGTTCACCGTGTTTACATGTTGGTTTCCTGGGAATTGGTGGCTTATGTCAATATTTCCAGCATACTGGGTGGGACCGTACTGCAATCCATGACAGTTTGAGCATGCTGGGTTTGCTGCACATGGTCGATTGTAGCTGCACGTTTTCCGATTTATAGGCAAAAGGTTGTACTATATCTAAGTCCCGACCTGGGGTTTGACAGTATAGGAAGATAGTTAGCTTATGTAATGAAATGTAATTAGAGTTATGTACTCACAACTACGTTGAGTGTACCTGGTAAGTTATAATTCAAATGATCCGTGTACGATACGTTCTTGTCTGCATGTCAACAGTATTTGAGTGACCTGTCATGTTCATGTCCATATTGGAATTTACATGCATAGGCACCTTGTGGAATGAACGAAAAATGCCTGTTGTAAGTCAAACGGAAGTGGTACTAGTGTACCGGTTCCCGGCTCGCTAATTCATTAATTGTAACGCGCGCGAAGGCGGGACCCTGCTGGTCCCCGCCTTCGCGCGCGTTACAATTAATTAATTAGCGAGCCGGGGCCCAATGTAAATAAACCACTTCCGTTGGCTAAAACGATGGCGAGTGTCCTACCATCAAGATATTTAATATCAGAATAAAATTGGGTACGATTTAAAGAGGCTTGTCTCGTTCATACCACAGAGTGCCTGTGTTTACATGTTGACCAGTAGCTGACACATTTCGATTTTTACCTTTTTGTTCGCTTGGTTTCTGTCGTTGTTCTTGAGAGATTGCTTCCTGCACTGGAGGGTGGATGGATGGATGGATAATTATATGGATTGCTTCATGCTTTTACGACATCATGTCCAGGAATATCGCACACCATCAATGGTAAAACAATTCCGTCCAATAAACACTCCAGAATATGTCCAAAATAATAATATCACTGATAATCTTTTAGAAATGTCCGCCATGTTTTTACAGCCTCGTTTTGGTTACAGCTGGCCCGCTTTGCTTCGCATCACAACTCCATTGCACCAACGGTACGTGTAGCCTATATCACGCGCTAAATTCAAAAATGGCGCCAACGACTGTGGGGATAACTCGGACAACGGTATTACAATGGCACCTCCCTAAACCAGACACCCTGGAAGGTCCCCATCACAGTGTAACCTCCCTAAACCAGACACCCTGGGAGGTCCCCAGCACAGTGTAACCTCCCTAAACCAGACACCCTGTGACGTCCCCAGCACAGTGGAACCTCCCTAAACCAGACACCCTGGGAGGTCCCCATCACAGTGGAACCTCTCTAAACCAGACACCCTGGGAGGTCCCCAGCACAGTGGAACCTCCCTAAACCAGACACCATGGGAGGTCCCCATCACAGTGGAACCTCTCTAAACCAGACACCTCGGGAGGTCCCCAGCACATTGGTACCCCACTAAACCACACACCCGGTGAGGTCCTCAGAGTGGCTAGTTTAGAGAGTTCTCACTGTGTTTGTGTTTGTAAATGTGAAACAGACGACAATCATTACATGTGGTTGTCACTTGAGGAATGGGGTTTATGGGATGTATGACCAGTGTAGCTCGTGATCAAATAACACACTAGTGTAGACTTATAACGATCTAGATTGCTTGTTAGCTTGATGTAGGGTGTTTCATTGATGGAATGGCGAACAGTGCAGATCCTGATCAGACTGTGCGGATGCACAGCCTGATCTGGATCTACACTGGTCGCAAACAAATGTGAAGCATGATAACGATCTATATTGCTCTTTAGAAGCATGCCGGGTGTTTCATTGATGACATGGCGAACAGTGTATATCCTGATCAGGCTGTGCGAATGCACATCCAGATCCCAACCCAGAATCCCCATTTCTCCAGACACAGCCGCAAATTCGACAGATACACACAATCTGAGAAAATTTGTACACACAATTGTGTACACACACACTATAAAAGAAATAGTATTTATTTATTCGCGATAATTCGCGATAATTGCACGTAAATGTTCATCCTATATGTGTTGTTCTACAGCGGTATGTCATCCTATATGTGTTGTTCTACAGCGTCATGTCATCCTATATGTGTTGTTATACAGCGTTATGTCATCATATATGTGTAGTTATACAGCGTTATGTCATCCGATATGTGTTGTTCTACAGCGGTATGTCATCCTATATGTGTTGTTATACAGCGGTATGTCATCCTCTATGTGTTGTTATACAGCGGTATGTCATCCTATATGTGTTGTTCTACAGCGTTATGTCATCCTATATGTGTTGTTATACAGCGGTATGTCATCCTATATGTGTTGGTCTACAGCGTTATGTCATCCTATATGTGTTGTTCTACAGCGGTATGTCATCCTATATGTGTTGTTATACAGCGGTATGTCATCCTATATGTGTTGTTATACAGCGGTATGTCATCCTATATGTGTTTTTCTACAGCGTTATGTCATCCTATATGTGTTGTTATACAACGTTATGTCATCCTATATGTATTGTTATACAGCGTTATGTCATCCTATATGTGTTGTTCTACAGCGTTATGTCATCCTATATGTGTTGTTATACAACGTTATGTCATCCTATATGTGTTGTTCTACAGCGTTATGTCATCCTATATGTGTTGTTCTACGGCGTTATGTCATCCTATATGTGTTGTTCTACAGCGTTATGTCATCCTATATGTGTTGTTATACAGCGTTATGTCATCCTATATGTGTTGATCTACAGCGGTATGTCATCCTATATGTGTTGTTCTACAGCGGTATGTCATCCTATATGTGTTGTTCTACAGCGGTATGTCATCCTATATGTGTTGTTAGACAGCGTTATGTCATCCTATATGTGTTGTTCTACAGCGGTATGTCATCCTATATGTGTTGTTATACAGCGTTATGTCATCCTATATGTGTTGGTCTACAGCGTTATGTCATCCTATATGTGTTGTTCTACAGCGGTATGTCATCCTATATGTGTTGTTATACAGCGGTATGTCATCCTATATGTGTTGTTCTACAGCGTTATGTCATCCTATATGTGTTGTTCTACAGTGGTATGTCATCCTATATGTGTTGTTAAACAGCGTTATGTCATCCTATATGTGTTGTTATACAGAGTTATGTCATCCTATATGTGTTGTTATACAGCGGTATGTCATCCTATATGTGTTGTTCTACAGCGGTATGTCATCCTATATGTGTTGTTCTACAGCGGTATGTCGTAACAAATATACAAAGTATACAAGGGAGGATATGGGAGAAAAGATGTTTCCACGTGCAAATTGTAGCGGTAAACCTTACTACATCTGTTCCACGTTGCTGCCGACATTTGTCTATTAAACACATTAAAACTAAAACATTTCATTGTAAGTACTTTTTCTTCATTCCTTTGTCGCCCCATGTACAATTCCCATAGGAACATCTTTTTCACACAATAAAATCTATATTTGATGGAATTTCACTAACTTTTTTTTATGGGGAGGGTGAATATTTTGTTATTGATGTAAAAGTGCTTACTTTTAAAAACATTTCAGATTAATATGTTTAATAGCCAAAAGTTCGTCGGCAGCAAAACGTGGAACAGACAGTATGATTCAAACCTAGGGCAAAGTAATATGGTGTAATAAAAGTGCCTGGCGCGGGATCAGGACATTTTCCTTAATAGTCAGTGTCAGAAAGTGAAAAAAAAAAAAAAACATGCATTGCTCTAGTCTTGAATTGTGTGTTTATTTTCTTTCTGGGACACTGTATTATTATGACCTTGCTCTTGAACGTAGCATTTCTACTAATCAATAAAAACATGCAAAAAATGAATACTACTGTCTGTTTCACGAAACCTGCCCAAATTATACGGCAATATAAACAATGCAAAAACAATATATTTTTCGATAATATAAAATTGTATCAATATTTAAGAATGAGCCGTCTTTTTATTTCGTAAAATTTGGTCAAATATTGATTTTAAAACGAAAAATGAGTTCTCTATGGGAATTTAACATGGGAAAAAAGAGGTGGAGAACCTGGAAAATGAGTCGAAAAACGAAACATTTTGGAAATTGATTCTGAAACCTAGCTAGATACAATGTAGCTTGGAAATGATCTAACGAAGAAAACAAAAGTTACATTTTGAAAATCGGTTCACTATTTCTGAAATTTGAAATTTGAAAAATTTCCCCATGTTAAATCCAAATAAACTTCACTCTGTGAAGATGTCTATGGGGATTTAACATGTGAAAATTGTTTTTTCGCAATAAAATCAATATTGGACCAAATTTCACGAAATTAAAAGTTGGCTCATTCTTAAATTTTGCTATTGTTCAATATTATCGACACAAATATTGTGTTTACGTTGTTATGCCCCCGCCACCGAATGGTGAGGGGGGCATATAGTGTTACCGGCGTCCGTACGTACGTACGTACGTACGTACGTACGTCCCGAAACCTTAACGCTGGGTAAATGGCTTATAATTTCTGTTTCCTTGCTCGGATCTGCTTCACATTTCACACACGCATTGCTCCAATGGTCCTCTATCGCCTGTTGACAAATCCACATTCGTCCCGCCCCCGCTAAGCCCAGGGTCAAGGTCACAGACTTGGGTGCTTTCGAAACCTTAACGCTGGGTAAAATGGCTTATAATTTTCTGTTTCCTTGCTCGGATCTGCTTCACATTTCACACACGCAATTGCTCCAATGGTCCTCTACTGCCCTGTGACAAATCCACATTCGTCCCGCCCCCGCTAAGCCCAGGGTCAAGGTCACAGACTTGGTGCTTTCGAAACCTTAACGCTGGGTAAATGGCATATAATTTCTGTTTCCTTGCTCGGATCTGCTTCACATTTCACACACGCATTGCTCCAATGGTCCTCTACCGCCCTGTGACAAATCCACATTCGTCCCGCCCCCGCTAAGCCCAGGGTCAAGGTCACAGACTTGGTGCTTTCGAAACCTTAACGCTGGGTAAATGGCTTATAATTTCTGTTTCCTTGCTCGGATCTGCTTCACATTTCACACACGCATTGCTCCAATGGTCCTCTACCGCCCTGTGACAAATCCACATTCGTCCCGCCCCGCTAAGCCCAGGGTCAAGGTCACAGACTTGGTGCTTTCGAAACCTTAACGCTGGGTAAATGGCTTATAATTTCTGTTTCCTTGCTCGGATCTGCTTCACATTTCACACACGCATTGCTCCAATGGTCCTCTACCGCCTTGTGACAAATCCACATTCGTCCCGCCCCGCTAAGCCCAGGGTCAAGGTCACAGACTTGTGCTTTCGAAACCTTAACGCTGGGTAAATGGCTTATAATTTCTGTTTCCTTGCTCGGATCTGCTTCACATTTCACACACGCATTGCTCCAATGGTCCTCTACCGCCCTGTGACAAATCCACATTCGTCCCGCCCCCGCTAAGCCCAGGGTCAAGGTCACAGACTTGGTGCTTTCGAAACCTTAACGCTGGGTAAATGGCTTATAATTTCTGTTTCCTTGCTCGGATCTGCTTCACATTTCACACCGCATTGCTCCAATGTGGTCCTCTACTGCCCTGTGACAAATCCACATTCGTCCCGCCCCGCTAAGCCCAGGGTCAAGGTCACAGACTTGGTGCTTTCGAAACCTTAACGCTCGGGTAAATGGCTTATAATTTCTGTTTCCTTGCTCGGATCTGCTTCATATTCACACACGCATTGCTCCAATGGTCCTCTACCGCCCTGTGACAAATCCACATTCGTCACACCCCCGCTAAGCCCAGGGTCAAGGTCACAGACTTGGTGCGTTAGAAACCTTAACGCTCGGGTAAATGGCTTATAATCAAATATGCCTCGTTTTCTTTGGCTGCCAGCGGGGGCATTCGTGTGCCGACAGGCCACATTTCTAGTTTATATAGCCGTGAGATTCGGGCAGGTTTCGTGAAACAGACAGTAATCGCTTGTATATTATTCCAGTGGCGTTGCCATTCCCGCCGCCGCAGTTTTCGTGCCTGTCAGTGCCGGGCCAGTGTATAAACATGTCCCAAGTCCAAGACGGACATGCGCACCGTGACGACGCCTCCGACGAAGGTAAACATCCGGGTTTAACGATGGGGTCCCGTACATCAACCAGTAGATATGTCAGTAATATACAAAAATAGCATTTCATTTGTATTATCTGTTACACTTATTGGCATTATTTTGCCTTAATTGTATGACATATTACAATAATTTTCACGTTATGAGAGATAACCGCGTTTTCTCAAAATATTAACAAAAATCAGTATTTATTATATACCTACCCATGAAATACATAGTTATACGATGCAAATAAAAGTCATATGTTCTCATCGATGAAATAAACATCTTCCGGTGAAAATACGACTACTTCCGCTATCTATATTCATAACGCGCACCTGCAAGTACCGGACTGCAAATAGGCTGTAAATACATATTCATTACCGTATACAGTCTAAAAAAACTGCTAATTTCCATGGAGCGGTGTATAATAAATAGAATATTCATATTTTTGCAACGAATATGACATATATATTCATCTCGTGGTGTGAAATGTCCATATTTTACGAGTGCCTAACGGCACTCGTGAAATATGGACATTCCATACCACTCGAAGAACATATATATCATATTCGTTGCAAAAATATGAATCTCCTCTATTTATTCAACGGAAATCAATATGAATTCGCACAATGCATTTTCTGGTGTACAATAATTATACTTTATAAGATATCGACATCAGTCGTAATTGTTGATACACATAATGTATTCAAATAATTAAAACTAATCACCATTTATTTACATGTATATACACTGGTGATCACCACTACTGACACGAAATTGAAATATTAGTTAATACTGTGTAAAAAACAGAAACTTTCAATGTGAAACACATACTTTGAGGGCACGAGCATTTGTCGGTTAATGAACACTGGTGGAAAAAAGTATATGGACCCAGCTCTCTCTGGTTGCATTCCTCATCGCACCGCCGTTTACTGCCGATATTGATGTCGAAAAATGTAATATCTTTCGTAAATGACATTCAATTTTGACACAAAATTCACAGCTCATTTCCGCAATTCTGCGAATTTTGTGTAAACTTTTGACGTCATTTGACGGCAATTATGACGGATTTTGACAATGGATATCGGCGAAATACGGTAATTCAATAAGGAAGTTAATCTCAAGTGATGTTTGTGTAAACGGACTGTATTGGAATGCACACATGACACATTATTAGCGATTTGGATTTGATTACAAACTGACACTTATTGAAATTCTCTGCATATACATTGTCGACTACTGTCTGTTTCACGAAAGCTGCACAAATTTTACGGACATATAAACAAAGCAAAAACTTAAATTTTATACAAATTTAATAATGGGCCTTCTTTTTATTTCGTGAAATTTGGTCAAATATTGATTTTATGACGGAAAATGGATTTGTCTATGGGAATTTAACATGGGGGAAAAGGTGGTAGAGCAGCTGTGGGAGGAGTCAAAAAATGAAGAAAAAAATGGAAATTGACTCCGAAACCTGGCTAGATAGCTTGGAAATGATCTAATTAAGAAAACAAATTTTAAAAATCAGTGAGTATTTCTGAAAATCTAAAAATTTCCCCATGTTAAATCCCGATAGACATCTTCACTTCACTCTGAAGATGTCTATGGGGATTTAACATGGGGAAATTGTTTTTTCCCAATAAAATCAATAGTTCCACGTGTCATAGCAATTCATCGACACTATGATGCCCTTTGTAATAAACCCAAATTCGGGTCAATTGTAATATTGAATAGACACAGTTTAGTACGGTGGCACAGAGGGGACATGGAAATATGTTTTGCTTTCCAGTGCGCACGCAATAGCTTTTGCGTGCACACGCGATAGGTCTTACGTGCGTACGCGATATTTGTTGCGTGCGCACGCGATAGCTTTTTCGTGCGCACGCGATAGGGTAACCTATCGCGTGCGCACGCAAATGAAGATGAATGCATTCCATTCGACGAATGTGGCGGTTTGTGTGCATGTGGTATATTCTGAAACCATCCGTATGCGACAACGGAACGTGCGCATGCGCATCCGGATATTATGGACACCGGAACCGGAAACAGTGCATTCGCCGTGAGTACATAAATGATATAACTACGTATATTTGCGGGGTTTTTTTCTCCTAGAAAGAGCTAACACAGCTCACTATATATTTAGGGAATGTTCTTGGTGCATCGAACAAACACTCCGACTCGATCGTATATGTGGCTATGACTGGATATATAGAGATTAGTAGGTTAATGCCGTGAATGGGAAAACTATATGGCAAGGCTTAGGAAACGGGATGGGCGAGGCTCTGCCGAGTCCATCCCGTTTCCGTGCCGCGCCAGATATTTTTCCCATTCACGGCACTAACATGCTGTTCTATTTATCCCGTCAACACCTACAAATAGCTTTAAAATGCAAAAAAATAACCCCAGCCGCATACGCAGTGATTAGGTCGTATTGACAGGATATCAAAAATGTTTCACGGCACCGTGTTTCATGGCACATACGCACAGTGTTGACGGGATAAATGGGGCTTATGGGTTTTGCTCCTGATCAAACAGCACACTTGTGTAGACTCATAGCGATCTAGATTGCTTGTTAGCTTGATGACGGGTGTTTCATTAATGGAATGGCGAACAGTGCATATCCTGATCCATATAGCACAGCCACATATCAGACTGCACGAATCTATAACTCAACAAACATCATTTATCGTGACGGTCAGACATAAAACCCGCCCCTGAATTACCTCCCTTATCGTCAAGCAGTTTGCTCGTCGAAATTCAATTAGAACCCTAACCCTTTTCCTGAAATGTCGTCGAAACATGTGAGAAATACAGAGCACATAATTCCGCATGTGCACTGATTGGTCTGTCAAAATTCAACAGGCGATGTAATCATTACCATCATGGTCGAGTTTCACTGTTACCATAATTTTGACTGGGAAATTATTGGGGGTGGGGGCTCAATCTTGAGGGCCCAAAGGACCCGATGTTGCTAGGGGGCATGGTCCCCGCAAATATTTTAAATCTAAGAGGCGTGAAACGCCATTTCCTGCATTCTCAGGGCCCAGTCTTGAGTGCCCAAAGGGCCCGATGTTGCTAGGGGGTTCGGGGACCTTTTTGAAAGTTTTGAAATCCATTTTCTTCATTCTAAGCAAGTTTGAGGATGAGAAAATGTGCTTTATTACAGAATTATTGAAACAAAAGTATTGGTTGGGGGGGGGGGGGGGCAGGGCCGCCCCCGCCCTCGCCCCCGCCCCCGCCCCCGCCCCCACTTCCGCCGGCCCTGTACAAGCATTGTCATGTATCACTGTTAGTATGACCACCACGATGCACGTGCAGGTACGTTAGATGACAGCTGTGACGTGCACTCGTATTGTGATAGCGTCATAAACAGCACGCAATGTTGGAAACAGACATGTCAGTGCCTTCCGGGGTATTTGAACGAAAATGTGACGTCATGTAGACTAGGTACGTATTCTATTGCATAAAATGTACACAACCGCCTGTGTTAATATTGCCAGCACTGTCAACGTTTCTGAATATCTATTGGCAATGCCAGCTCACAATCAAACAATTCAATTGTTTGAGCCTCAGCTGTATCAAGCTCAGGCTTAGTCGGTCAAGCTGCTTGAGTTCAAGCACAATATTCTAGTGTTTTGAAATAAAGAAATTTACAAATATTGGCAATATTAGCGCTGGCAACAGTGTGTAATACATTGGACCATTAACAAGCCATTTTTCCTCTCAGATATCGCCGCGTCTGAATAATCCCTGCGCGTCGAGCATTGTATCGTCATGGAGAAATAAAATTGTACTATAAATTCACCACATGATCAACAATAAACAAACTACCATGCAAATATATGTTAAATCAAATCATTTCTGACGAAAGTCTTGTGATTTTTCACGTCTAAAGAGGTCATAGTAACTTTATAGAACATATTATTTTTGCAAACTTGAGATGTTCGTCTCTGATGTTTTTTCCAGTTGCCAGATCTATATATATTTAAAAGAATCCGCCTCCCGCATCACATTCCGCCAACTCCAGCATCACATTCCGCCAACTCCCGCATCACATTCCGCCAACTCCATGTCTGAGAACCAAAGTACTTATTTATTTTGGCCTTAGCTTAATAAATATGTAACTGCGGCTACTGCAGAAAACATTTTAGGCGATCAGTACAACTTCAATGTACGACACTTTGCTTACGCAATAAATAGAAGATAGCATTGATGATGATTTCATAAGAAAATCAGCTATTCAAGACAAATAGAGCAAGATGTGAAGCACTCGTGGAATATGGACATTTCACAACACTCGATGTATAATATATACATGTATATGTCATATTCTTTGCTCAAATATGTATAATTATCCTATATTTACGCTAAATGTAGAAACTGTGTTATCCTTTTAGTCAAGGTGTATGATCACGTGGTTACAACAACAACAAGTACTGTAACTAAGACATCCGGTTCAAACAACATATTCTTTTATTTTGTCCTCATTATGTAAAGGATTTTGATGAAATCTGGCGCATCAAGCGCGTCTTGTCAATATACATTTGGTGGTCTCTGTACTTTGGCCCAAGCAAATGTCGTTTTTGCGAAGAATCGATTTCCGTGTCTACCGACACGGAAAACGATTCTTCGCAAAAACGACATAAATATGTACCAAACTCCCGGGACGACCAAATGCAGCTCATGAAGATGCGTTTTCTGCGCCATATTTCATCAAAACCCGTTGCATATTAAAGAAAATATCAAACAATACTTACTTTGGAGTGGGCAAGATTTCGACACTTTCAGCCATTGTTGTTGTTGTTGTAACCACGTGATCATGCACCTTGTCAGTTATCCATGGAGACGTGTGTACAATGGACATGGAGTGACGTCTGCATACGGACAGCAGTGTGTGTGAACTTGGGAAATGCGGGTGTGACCTCGGGTTTGTCCTGACTCTGTATCAAGCGTGAGTATTTAAAGGGCATATCAAGATTTTTTGGAGAAAAAAATAAAAACATCGTGTCATCATGGCCGTGTGTAATGTGGTTTAATTGAAGATTGACGTCACTAGGACGGCTGGGCTATTTCTATCTAGTTCACCCTTGTAGGCACATGAATATCGGATTTTCTATCTTGTTGCGTTAAACAATCTGATACCTATGTACCGGTATCAGTGAACATAGAAAATAAAAACAACCCAGCATCCTAGAATCATCATTTATCCCGTCAACACAGTGCGTATATGCCGTGAAACACGGTGCCGTGAAATATTTTTTTTTATCCTGTCAATACGACCTAATCACTGCGTATGAATATGTGCTGTGGCTGGGGTTATTTTGTTTCGCATTTTTAAAGAAATGTGTAGGTGTTGACGGGATAAATAGAATAGTAGGTTAGTGCCGTGAATGGCAAAAATATCTGGCGCGGCACGGAAACAGGATGTGCTCGGTAGGCCTCACCCATCCCGTTTCCTGAGCCTTGCCAGATATGTTTCCCATTCACGGCACTAACCTACTATTCTCTATATATCTTCAATGATACCACATTACACATGGTCATGATGAAAACACGTTTTTTATTTGGTATAGTATTTTTTGGAAAACATACAGATATGCCCCTTTAACATGAAAAACGATGACAGCATGGAACTAGTACACTGCATCTACATTTAGTACATGCCGACTCAAATTCCTTTCTAATGCACTCTATAAATATCACGCAATCTGATTGGCCGATGGTCATACATTCCAGGTATATCATTGTTGATGAACGGTCGCATATTATTTATTCCTACGCCAGTATTAAAGGAGTGCATTATAAATAGGTTAACCGCATTGTAAGTTTCAAATTTGCGGCGTATATCAGAAAATGTTAGGTCGGCAAACAAGTTTAATGGCTCCGAGCGCGTGCCATTAAACAGATTCTCCGACCTATCCTTTTCTGATATATGCCGCAAATTTGAAAATTACAATACAGTTAACCCTATATTACAATACAGTTAAATATTACACTAAATACAGTTAATCCTATATTACAATACAGTTAACCCTATATTACAATACAGTTAACCCTATATTACAATACAGTTATATTACAATACAGTTAACCCTATATTACAATACAGTTAACCCTATATTTTAAATTATCAAGAACTTAAAACTTACATCACCGCCTGCGCTGATCCTGCCAATATTTGTCATATTTTTTATTTGAAAATACTTAAATATTGTGCTACAGCTCAGGTTCAGTCAATTAAACTGCTTGAATGCGAGTTGAGATTGCCAATAGACGTTCAGACCGTTGACATCTCATTCTGGGCGAGATTAACGCAGGCGGTTGTGAAAAAGGCTGGCAACAAACAAATAGTATCACTATTTTCAAATAGTTCTTATATATCTCAGTTATACCGGGGCATTTTCGTAATACCCCACCAAAATAGCACATGCCGCTATCGCCTTTGTCGTGGATGTCGCCGATTGGGGTTTATTTCGCGAAAACTTACATCAGATTTTCACAGAATATTCGGAAGGTGTTATCAGCGCGTTATAATGAAAGATGTGCATGCGTGTTTGTACTTCTAAATTATTGCTTTAACAGTCCTCGGGTAGTTAAAGGTACATATGAAATACAGGTCAACTATGACTGAATAACAGGTGTGCGTACTGTACAGTGACCACCATATTATTGTTTGTTTTATAGATGTTCTCCGTTATCGTTTCAGGTAAAATAAATGACAGCTGTGCCGCCATTGCCGACTGCGATAAAATTATAGACAACAGCCTGTGCTCTGAGGAGGATACGTGCACCTGTGCAAGCGGATATTTCCCGAAACCGTCTATGGACTTCTGTGTTGAACGTGAGTTACATCCTGTTATGGTGGCATATTTCTGTCATCGACATAACGTGATAACGTGAAGACGTATTACTAACTGGCGAGGATAAATCGGACGCGATAACTATCACGAAATCTCGTCACAAACGTGATACTGTCCACTAGTGACATTGATTTTTTTTAAATTTTCACCAATTTTCTCGTCAAATAAAGACAATAAGACGACTTAATACCGTTTATCTCGTCTTGACCAGTTACTAAGACGTCTTGACGCGATACATGTAGTTATGGCGTCAAGACGACTTACTAACTGATCAAGACGAGATAAAATGTTACGATATCAACATGATCAATGTCACTAGAGGGCAATATCACGTTTTTGACGAGATTTTGTGTTAGTTATCGCGTCCAATGTATCTGGCCTGGACGCGATAATTATGTAGTTAAGACGACATATAAGGTGGATTAAGACGACTTGACAATCACGTTATCACGTTAGATGGCAGAAATATTCCACCATATGTTGTACTCACGTGACGGTAGTCACGTGACGGTACACTGTAATTATACTGGTCTACTCGGTTTTCATGCATTCAAGCAGCCCACAATTCGATGATAAAAACACATTTAGAACATAACTTAGGAAATAATTTCCATTCTATGACGTAACGAACACTGCAAACAAATTTACTGTATAAATACTAAAGGTTTTGTGCGAATTTCAGTCTTTCAATTTGGTTAAAACTGCTCGTGCAGTCGATTATCTGGTGACTACGGAGCCCGGTAGGGGACATGCATTTTTTGTATTAGTTCGTTCCTACGAAATAACAATTCGTTCCCTCAATTTATTAATTCGTTCCCTCAATTTAGTAAATTAAATTCGTTCCCACCAATTAACGATATGAGAACGAATTGTTATCTCGTGAGAACGAATTGTTATTTCGTGGAAACGAATTGTTAAATTGAGGGAACGAATTGTTGATTCGTGGGCACGAATTGTTTAAATTGAGGGAGGGAACGAATTGTTAGTTCGTGGGAACGAATTGTTATTATTGTTATTTCGTGGAAACGAATTCTTATTTCGTGGGAACGAATTAATAAAAAATAATTCTACGTCCCCTGCGGGGCTCCGTACGTGACTCACTATTCATGTGTTCATTTAAGAAAATATGTCAGGGCGTCATTTAAATTGGACACTGTATGTGTCCGACAGGGTGTCCAGTTATGATAGGTTCCACAAATGCTGATATTACCAACAATCGTACAGGCTATTTACATGTTACAGTCCCGGTCTCGGTAGAGCTGGGGGGAATATACTGTGTATACCGTGTGTCCGTCCGTCCGTCCGCGTGTGTGCCCGTGGGTCAGGTTAAGACGTTTGCTGGAGTTTCCCCAATCTGCCATTGGCAGGCCACATCTGTTTTATTTATAGTTTAAGTCATGTAGGTTAAAGATAGTTCCTAAACTTGTATTACATTAAATGGTTTGTCTGTCCATGCATAAAATGTTTGTATGTTCAGGAAGAGTACGGGACTCGTGTGACATTGACACCGACTGTAGTGACGTAATAGATTACAGCGCCTGCGGAAACAACACATGTGTATGTGAGATTGGTCGGAAAGCAGACGACCTTCTCTCGGTCTGTGTTTACAATCAAATCAGTGACGATTGTGATGTTGATTTCGCATGTTCGTCTGCTGTAAACTACAGCTACTGCGACAGGAACTCGTGTTCGTGTGTGTCCGGTTTCCGTGAAAATTGCAACAGAACGGAATGCAATAAACGACGGATATTTGACATATGTGAATCTGATCCCGACTGCTACAATGCAATAAACGACAGTGACTGTTTCTCTGACGTCTGCCTGTGTGCTATCGGATTAATTGAATATGATAACCTGTCGGCATGCAGGCTCCGGAAGGTAGGAGATGTGTGTGACGTCAATGTAGACTGTCACACGGCAGTTGAATCGACGGAATGTAAACAGCAGACCTGTCAATGTAGATTAGGGTACCAGTCTATCGAAGACGGAAGTAGATGCTATCTGCTTAGAATCGGAGATAAGACGTGTTCACTGGACGAGGGTTGTTTCAATGCAGTGAAACACAGTTTGTGTACAGATAATACATGCGTCTGTACGTCCGGATATTTAGCGATGTCAGGCGCGTAGCTGCCTATACGCCAGTACGCGGCTGAATCCACATGATTCTGAGAAAAAAAAAAGATCTGCCGAGTAAAGGGTTTATTTGTTGATTTATGATCAAAAACTTTCCATTTTCCAGTATTAAATAAAGCACCTCAGAACGCCCAGAATGCGCCAGATTGCACCATTGTTTTCAAAATTTTCCGGGGGGGGGGGGGTGGGGGGGGGGGGGGCCATTCCCCCGGACCCCCCTAGCACAATTATGAATCCACATGGATAGAGGGCTAGCTACGCCCCTGGATGTATAATAACACTGCGTGCAGTAAACGTAAGTGAACATTTATGTAATGTTATGTATCAGTTTCTTAAAAAGTTGGTCATGTCATGATATTCGGTTCCAGTTTCATTCGCAAATTTAACTTTTAAAGTCGACTCTGAAATACATAAACAATATGTGATTTTCAATTAACAAACGGTGTATGAATACATACGAGTATGTATGTCAAAATGATACAACGATAAATATATGCACTTGTAAGTTTTACAGTTTCGGACCTGGCATTCTATATACTCCATTTACTGACATACTTCATGCACATTTATGGTCCCTTTATGTTCAAACGGATTCATGTATGTAACGACATGAGTATGTGACTGACGAATGTGTAATGTTCTGCCGTTCAACATAAAGTTATGTGGTCGCTACCCCTACTTGGTTGCTGTGACACGGAACATTACCTTTATAAACACGACGAATTTTGAAAATAATACATTTACCATTTATGGTTATGCCAGACCACAATATTTATTGTTGTTATTATTATTCCAGGCAATGTAACGTCGGCGTGCGGCCATGATGAACACTGCACCGATGCCGTGTACAACAGCACGTGCGCCGATCAAACCTGCCAATGTATTTCCGGTTTTAAAAGCGTCTACAACAATACCGAATGTGTTCTCCGTAACCATGGTAACCTAGGCGACGATTGCATCAGCCAATCAGACTGCAGTGATTCGGTCCTATATAGCAATTGTACGGATAATTATTGTACATGCCAATCAGGTTTCAAATCAGCAGAAAATAGTACTGGATGTAGTTTACGCAATATCAGTGATTATTGTGACGTCAGTAATGATTTTCATGACGCAATAGAACACAGTTATTGTCACAACAACACGTGTGGTTGTACCCAGGGTTTCAGACCCGTCCCTAACAACACCCAGTGTGTGCTAAATAAAATTACCGATGCCTGTGTTGAGGATAAAGACTGTGACATTGCAATAGACGACAGTGAATGTAAACATACGAAGTGCACATGCGTGAGAGGTTACCAGGTCAATGAATCTAAAGATACATGAACACGACGCCGGGTGTTTGATAACACGTGTAAAAAGTCACCCGACTGCTCCTTCGCAGTTTTCGAACAGTAACTGCCGGATGGGTATATGTTTTTGTGACTCTGGATATTTTGCTTCCGATGGCAATTAAAGTTGTACCAAGTTCCGAATAGGGGACACGAATTGTACATCTCGTAGCGACTGCAGTTCGGCCGTGAAGTATAGTCTGTGCAGGCAGAGCACGTGTACATGCGAGTGGGGGATACATGGCCGTCAACAACAACACTGTATGTCAGAAACGTGAGTATACCGTGATTATTTGTAGAAGACTCCCAAACGAAACAAACGATTACGAAATTAAAACTATCGTTTTGTACAATGATATGCACAGAAACGATTATCGTTTGCGGTTTTGTACCTGAAAACGATATTATCGTTTAAATGCCCAACGTTTGACTATTTACATGCATCCAAGCGCGGATCCAGGATTTCGGGTTAGGGGGGGGGTGGGGGGGGGGGGGGCGTAACTATTTTGCAATACTTGACTATATTATCGAACGAGCATAGCTCGTTCGATAATATAGTCAAGCATTGCAAAATAGTCGCCCGAGCAGAATCTACATCGCATTTCCTGCGTTCTGGCGCATTTTGGAGCAAAAATATTGACACTGTCACAGTATGTTTAGACATGATTTTTGATCGAAAACGTTTACATTTTGAAACAATAAGGAAACGACCGAAAATGCATGGAATACATGGCACTTGGCATGAAACGTGCCTTGTAACTTGTAAAAAATCTTTACTCGGCGAATTTTATGGGGTGGGGGGAGAGGGGTGCGCGCCGGGTCCGTGAAACGTTTAAATCAACCAAAAATCATCGTTTTCTAATTATAAACCCGAAAACGATGCCAAAGCGAACTGTAAACGATACGCAATCTTTCGTTTGTGGAACCGGGAAGGAATCCGGTATGTACGTGTACAACGTCGGCAATAGTGTGCTTAACAAGCTGTGTAGAACATTCCCTATATACAGCCATTTTATCTTCCTATGCAACAACGATACTAAAACGCGAATATTATTATGTAGTTAGAAGAAGTATTGACGACAACTTCCATCCTGAGTTACCCTATGAAACCCGATACTAGACACACGGATATCATATTCCACAATTATATTGACTGGTACACTCCAATTGTGTCGTTAAACCGCTACCCTAGCTTACCCTAGCCACCTATATACAGGGCTCCAGATAAGGAATAACTAATTGAGTAATTGAGTATTGTCACTCCATCATTTCTGAAGCAATTGGGTATTTTAAAAGTTTAATTGGGTAAAATAAGATCACACTACTGTGTACACATCCAGAGACAGCAATTGTTGAATATTTTGCTTCGAAATGAACACATGTCTTGGCATTTCATTAGAATTGTCTTCTTGGAGAAAATTATAATGAAATACATGTATCAAGATGTGTTTTCATGGAAAGTAAGACAACTATGCTATATTTGTGGTCTGTTTATTGTTTTCTGCAGCATGATAAATGTACCACAAAATTGTTATTGCTTTTTGATACTCGCTGATGTCAATTGGTTTTTTTGGCAATTTTAATTGGGTATTTAAGCAAATACGCAGCTTATCTGGAGCGCTGTATAATATATATATGTACTAGACACACGGATATTCACATGACTAGTATCATGTGGAATATTGTAGCATTTAACGACTGAACTTTAATAGTGTGGTTAAAGCATTCAGCTATAATGTAGACAGACTTGCTGGTTTGCAGTTAGCTTCCATGTCACGTGTAGACACTCAAAGTAAATTTCCACTTTAAAGTGACTGCGTCTCAGATGTACAATATGTGGCTGTTCGCTTCATGCATAGCAAATTGCCCATACGAATCTATCGCACCATTTCACTAAACTTCGTACAACTACAATGTTCGTAAGTGCAAACTTAGGATGGTCTGGAAATTTCAATTGATGGATTTACATTTATTGAGCATAGGCTGCATATGCAGCCTATGCTCGATAAATGTAAATCCAATAATTGTGTACAAGGACACATTGTTACTTTTGCACTTACGAACAGTTTAGTCGTACGGAGTTTAGTGAAACGGTCCCCTGTTTAAGTGATCGAATTCCCAAAAACATGCGTTATAATCAAGTATATAATATCAGAAACTGTGAAGAACAGGGGAGATAATTCGTTGTACATACTTTGGCATTTTCGCTATACACGTACCTGTAAGGAAGGTTTATGAAATAAAATTGTACTTTGTTGTGAAAAGATCCTACTGTAGCATATGTATAAAGAGGCATCCAATAGATGCACTAGTTTAAGTAATATAAATAATATAACTACAATTAAATTAATAACCATCGATTGAATTGGCTTCATAAATAAGATAGAAATCCAATCATAGAACATTTATATTTAATAACCGGGTATGGAAGGTGTTCGAGCCAATTCCCACCTTTAAATATAAGCCGAATAGAATAGAATTTACATTTAATCGAGCAGACGGTGGCCGAGGGGCAACACCATCGGACTACCACGCTGGCGACCCGAGTTCGATTCAGGGTTCAGTTCCAGGGCGTCACTATTTAAGTGCAGAGCAGTTTTTGCAAAATCAACATTTTGCTAACCGTAGTTCATGTTTTTGTTGTTTCAGGTATAATCGAAGACGCATGTGCGGTGATGAGAGACTGCACATCTGCCGTGTATTTCAGCAACTGCATGGGAAGTCAGTGCCAGTGTATTAGTGGCTATGACGCCATACCTGCCAGAACTAGCTGCATTCAAAGTACGGTGCAGCCTCTCTAAATCACTTAGAATGATATAGCATGATGCGATTCGCTGTATTTTATTCTTGATAATGATAGCCTTGCTGATGTGTGTTCCTGCTTGCAAACTCACAAACATCTCTTTGAGTGCGTATGTATCTTACGTAATGTGGAATACTTAGAAACATTAGTTTCGATGCAGTTTACTGTACTTTATATAATGGCTGTAATAGTATATTGTAGTGTCTGTAGAACTACATTGTGTTTCGGAATGACAGAGGAACCTCTATAAACAGGACTCGTCTCCCCAGGTGTCGGATTCAGATAATTTTCGCTGAGATTTACACATGTTCGTGTTTCTAGTACGTGGTTAAATACAGCGAACTGGTGCCCAAAACAACTTACTATTGTTGTAGTTCATTCACGATTTATTTTAGCAAGTAATGATCAACTGAATACCATTGTTGATTACAGGATCATTTACATCAGGGCTCCAGATAAGTAACTAGTAACTGAGTAGTGTCACTCCATCATTTCTGAAGCAATTGGGTATTTCATCAACAGACAGCAATTATTGAATAGTTTGCTTCGAAATGAAAACATGTCTTGGCATTTCATTCGAATTGTCTCCTTGGAGACAATTCTAATGAAATATCAAGATGTGTTTTCATGGAAAAATAAGAAAAATATGCTATATTTGTGGTCTGTTTATTGTTTTCTGCAGCATGATAAAGGTACCACAAATGTTGTATTGCTGATTGATACTCACTACTTCTGATTTCAATTGGGTTTTTGGCAATTTTAATTGGTTATTTAAGCAAATACGTAGCTTATCTGGAGCTCTGAACATGCTAATATCTCTAATATTTATAAGTATACAGCATTGGGATATCCTCCGTTAGCAAACGACATGGTGTTTTATACTTTAATACCATTGTCTGCGTCCATGTATGCGTGGTCATCTTACAGGTCCTAGAAAGTTACTGGACGGATGGTCATTCAGCGGTCAGTGCCTGCAGTTGGACAATCAGAGCGTGTGTCACAGCACCCCGGAGTTCCCCAAATTAAAAGTATGCACGTGCAAGCCGGGCCTGTGGATCCGTAATGACCTCGATGACGTCGGGCAGTGCTATGGTAACGAGAAATGAGACAAGCCACGTGATTTTGTACCCAAGATGTTATGCGATTTCTCATGATAAATATGTACCACAATATGCGATAGTTTCCGTAAACGACGTTGAAAGTTGACGAAATGTTCAGGGCAAATCCGCGTTTGATATTAATATTTCATCAACTTCGACGTTGTCTGTTAATATAGAGAATAGTAGGTTAGTGCCGTGAATGGGAAAAAATATATGGCAAGGCTTAGGAAACGGGATGGGCGAGGCTCTGCCGAGCACATCCCGTTTCCGTGCCGCGCCAGATATGTTTTCCCATTCACGACACTAACCTACTATTCTATTTATCCCGTCAACACCTACAAATGGCTTTAAAATGCAAAATAACCCCAGCCACTGCATAGTCATACGCAGTGATTAGGTCATATTGACAGGATATCAAAAATGTTTCACGGCATCGTGTTTCACGGCACATACGTACTGTGTTGACGAGATAAATGTTTCATGAAACATCGCACATCTTCTTAAGATCATAATCACATGGCCTGTCTTAAAAATATAAATTTAGTTTCCCGTCTGACCAAATTGTATATGACGTTGATGTAGAAATGGTCGTATATATTCCGATCAATCCATCATCTGGGGATGAGCGATGGCTCAAATAGGCATGTAGGGCATTTTATCCCGTCAACACAGTTCGTATGTGCCGTGAAACACGGTGCTGGTATACATTTTTGATATCCAGTGAGTCAATACTATTTTTGCATTTTACAGCCATTTGTAGGTGTTGACGGGATAAATAGAATAGTAGGTTAGTGCCGTGAATGGGAATAAATATCTGGCGCGGCACGGAAACGGGATGTGCTCGGCAGAGCCTCGCCCATCCCGTTTCCTGAGCCTTGCCAGATATTTTTTCCCATTCACGGCACTAACCTACTATATTCTCTATATTTCACACCACGTAACTTACATGCATTGATCGCTATATCGTACTTGAACGTCGAATGAAGGTTCGTAGCTGATTGCATAAGTTATGCTACGCTGCTAATATTACATTTTGGTCAGCCTTCTAGCAAAGTATACTTTGAGGGAGAAATTTTCCATTTAAGGATAACTTTATTAATTGTTATTATACTGAATTTATTACATTATCATAGCTAGAATTGCTGTGATAATGTAATAAAGTCAGTATAATAATTCTGTATACTTTTAATCATCAAATATATGCAGTCGTTAGTCCTATATGACATAATGCATTTTGGGAAAAAGTAATGATTACTCCCTCAAAGTCTACTTGCCTTTGAAATAGGCTACTGATCATGATATCTTTGGACTTTTAAAATATTTATACGTGTATACCCCACCCCACACCCAGCCCCGGCTTTCAGCCAGTATTGCTGGACATTTGTAGTTAGTATGCCTGATACGTTCTCAAAGGGTATATGACGTGTGAAAGGTTAGTTGAAATTAATGTAAATATTAAGAGTTGAATATTTTAATAACCACGTGTTGGTTTCCATGTCAACAGTTCCGCAGCAGGTTGGCGACTACTGCAAGTTCCAATTCTGGTGTAAGACGTTGCTAGGCGACAACGTGCTTTGTAAGAACAACGCCTGCCTCTGTCGGACGGGTTTTCTGCCAAATCAAACGTACCACTAAAATGTTCGTAAGTGCAAATTTAGAATCGTCTTGAAATTTCAATTGATGAATTTACATTTATTGAGCATAGGCTGCATATGCAGCCAATGCTCAATAAATGTAAATACAACAATTGTTTACAAGAAAACATTGTTAAAGTGAATTTTACAGACTATAATAATTGTGCACTTACGAATATTTTACTCGTACGAAGTTTAGTGAAACGGCCCCCAGGTGGCGCGGCGTATTCCTGTCATGACATCCACATACGTGAACAAACTACCTAGTATTCCTGGCTAGATTATATATATTAAACCGATGTCACCTGGGGGCCGTTTCACTAAACTTCGTACGACTAAAATGTTCGTAAGTGCAAACTTATGATAGTCTGTAAATTTCACATTAACAATAAATGTAAATCCATCAATTGAAATTTCCGGACGATCCTAAATTTGGACATTTTAGTCGTAAGAAGTTTAGTGAAACGGGCGCCTGATCACTAGACGGCAGTTTTACTTTTTTGCACCCGGTTTTGTGCTATTTATCTCGTTCAATGTATGTCGTCTTAACCAGTTATTAAGTGGTCTTGAGGCGATATACAGTCAAGATGACTTATACTGTGACTTAGCAGCAGTCGTGTTATCACCAACACAAACATTTAGGTGCCAGATTATGCGACTATAACCAAGTGAATGGCTGTGCACAAGTGCTTACGGTACAAGCTATGACGAAACCAGTATTTCTCTAGCAAAGTATACTTTGAGGGAGACATTTTCAATTTTATGATAAATTTATTAATTTCTATTATACTGAATTTTTTACATTATCACAGCCATTTTGGCTGTGATAATGTAATAAATTCAGTATAATAATTCTGCATACTTTTAATCATCAAATATGATGATTTGTTAGTTCTATATGAAATAATGCATTGATTTCGGGGGATGATTACTCCCTCAAAGAATACTTTGCTACAAAAGTATACATTCATTGCTGACTGTTGTGGATCTTGGGATCATGATAAAACGTGCTTACTGTATTCTGGCAATACGTTTGCTGTACAAAGTTATATCGCAATGCTGTTTGAGACCCCATTAACAGTCTCGAGAATGAAAAAGTTGTTTTGCATTTTTCCTGATGAATACATAAATCAAAATCACACTTAGTTACGGAGATAGGTTCGTACTTTCAGACCCGGGTCGTGTAGACGGATTTTGTCGGGAGAAGTGGGATAAGTCGCATTGTGTCAAGATAGCCCACTCCGAGTGTCTGGAGAACTCCACTTGCCACTGCCACTATAAATACAAACACAGTTCCGACGGCACCGTCTGTCACAAACGTACGAATCTGTGAATATGGACGTTCGACTGTAGTAACGATTATAATGCTGCATTAACATTTTGTCTACTGACTTTCCGAGTCGGTGCCCTTGTAAAGTTTTCCCAATCTATTCCATTGTTTCGTCTCCAGGCATATAGTTGTACTACATGGATTAATTTCGCATGCTGTAAACAAGGGATCGAAACTGTTTTGCGCGTTCATTGATTTTTGCCAAAGCCTGTTATTATGTAGTACGGGAAACCCTGTTGTATAAACTCATACAACTAGGAATAAGAGGAACATATTTAATGTCATTCAATCGATGTACGAAAATATTAATGCCAGGGTTAAATTCAATCTGTCTCAGTGAAGAAACTTTGTGTGAATTGAGGGTCCGTCAAGGGGAATGTTTCTCTCCATAATTATTTACCATGTATGTAAACGACTTGGAGAATGAACTTTACTGGAAAGGAGTAGAACGTATTGATACTTACGGTGTTCCGTTAAGGCCATCGTAATATCGCTATCGGGTCGATACTACGATGACGATATACGATACTACAATGACGATAATACGATAGCACGATGACGATAGTACGATACCATGACGACGATAACGCGATACCGCGATAGTACGATGACGATACTACGATATTATATCGTACTATCGTAATCGTAGCATCGTACTATCGTCATCGTAGTATCGTACTATCGTCATCGTACTGTCGTGATCTCGTAGTATCGACCAGATAGCGATATTACGATGGCCTTAACGGACCACTATTTATCGTAGTATCGTACTATCGTCATCGTGCTATCGTACTATCGTCATCGTAGTATCGTACTATCGTCATCGTGGTATCGCCTTCCAGATGGACACGCGCATGCGCATTGTTTGTCTGCGAAAATGGCGGTACGCCTTAATCAAGGTGGGGGATCACATGGTTTCCGAACGGCATGACGTCATGTTTTGTAGATGTGTTTACAGTAGATTCTTTGTGAAATTTATAAGTTATTGTAAAGAACTTTCAGAGCACCCATAAAACACATAATTTTATTTTTATGCCATCGTATTTGGTGCGCTACATATCATCAAAATCCGTCCGTTTGTTAGGAAGATTTTAATGAAAATCGACTGTAAAATTAGGTGACAGATTACGTCACGTCGGAAAATCGGGTTCGGAAACCACGTGATCACACACCTTGTTAATAGCGCAAACATTAATTTCGGCGCAAACGGCGCAAACAAGATTAATTTTTCAAATATCTATCTTAAATACCTATTAGATAAAATTAAATCAATCTAATGATGATTATATGTATCAAAATACCGGCGAATTACCTCGTCATCCATGGTTTTGAATGCGCATGTCTATCCGGAAGGCGATACTACGATGACGATAGTACGATACTACGATGACGATAACACGATAGCACGATGACGATATTACGATACTACGATAAACAGTGTTCCGTTAAGGCCATCGTAATATCGCTATCGGGTCGATACTACGAGATCACGACGGTACGATGACGATAGTACGATACTACGATGACGATAGTACGATATAATATCATAGTATCGTCATCGTACTATCGTGGTATCGCGTTATCGTCATCGTGGTATCGTACTATCGCCATCGTGGCATCGTAGTATCGTCATCGTAGTATCATACTGTCGTCATCGTAGCAACGTCATCGTAGTATCGTACTATCGACATCGTTGTATCGTACTATCGTCATCGAAGCATCGTCATCGTAGTATCGTACTATCGACATCGTACTATCGTAGTATCGACCCGATAGCGATATTACGATGGCCTTAACGGAACACCATAGATACTGGTATGATTAAAGTCTAGTATTACTCCTATATGCCGATGATATATTTATCTCTGCCGAGTCCGCTGAATGTTTACAGCACGGTTTACATGTTTTGGAGGTTACCAGTTAGCAGTAAATACAGAGATAAATAAATAGTGGTTTTCCGGAGAGGTGCGATTTTGCTGAGACATTTTTATTTTTCTTACCAACAGAAAATGATTTCACAATTTTCACACCTTGGGAATAATTTTGCTCATCTGGGGCCCGTTTCACTAAACTTCGTACG
Source organism: Conchocele bisecta (assembly GCA_029237695.1). NCBI lineage: Eukaryota > Metazoa > Mollusca > Bivalvia > Lucinida > Thyasiridae > Conchocele > Conchocele bisecta. Next base: position 90,942 of record JAQRGA010000272.1, read on the forward strand.
ACTAAAATGTTCGTAAGTGCAAACTTATGATAGTCTGTAAAGTTCACATTAACAATGTTTTCTTGTAAACAATTATTGGATTTACATGTATTGAGCATAGGCTGCATATGCAGCCTATGCTCAATAAATGTAAATCCATAAATTCAAATTTACAGACGATCTTAAATTTGCACTTACGAACATTTTAGTTGTAAGAAGTTTAGTGAAACGGCCCACTGGAGGTTGTTTATCACACGCACAGAGCATATTATCAGCACAAGCACGGAAGACTGCATTTAAGTTGAATAAATGCCTTCAGAGTTTTAATGATTTGCCGCCAAAAAATGTGTTACAGCTATTCGATTATATTACCGATTTTAAATTATGGAAGCTAGGTTTGGGTATTTGCACAAGCGAATCAGATTGAACGTATCCATTTGCAGATCCTGATCAGACTGTGCGAGTGCTGATTCGGATCTACACTGGTCGCAAAAACCAATAAGCCCAATTTCTCCCGTGACACCCACTTGTATGTTTGTCCAATAACCGTTCCAAGTCAGTGCCGATGTCGTATCGTAGTAAATACATGTACTTCTGGTTGGAATGAATATTGTGTTTCTTTAATTACTGGTTATTGTGCATTCGCTTAGTTCCATCTCCTGGTATATTTGTTTATGTGCTCTTCATTTGGAGCTCTATGCCGCATGTTTTGCATTACCTTTATACAGTGCAACCTCTGTACAACAGCCACCCATGGGAAGACGCAAAACTGGCTGTTGTAGAGAGGTGGCTGTTGTAGGGAGGTTAATGCCGAATTAAATTTTGTCCTCTGCTGTTTATTTATTTTCTTCGATAATTCTCATCAAATACATGCTCTGACAGCATTTTAGAATCATTTCCAATGGAAATGATTCTAAAGTGCTGTCAAAACATGTTTGTATTGAGAAAGAATGCAAAAGCAACATCAGACGACAATATTCGTGCTCAGCATTCTATGGGTTAGATATAGAGATATAATCGTCCATTTGGGATAAAAAAAAATAGCGGCTGTTACAGAGAGGGTGTTGTATAGATGTGGCCGTTCGGGGAGGTTCGACTGTATATGTTTCTTGTCCGTATATTTAATTTGGGGACCGTATACCACTATTTTCAGAGTGTTTTCAATATATGTATGTACATGTACTTGAATACACGTATAATCTGGTATTGAAGTAATTCAACAATATCTCCAAATTCAATGTGTTCATTTGTCACAGAAAATGTTACTTTTCCTCAGTGTGTAGATACATGACCCATGTTATGTCTGTGATTGGAGACATTTTACCGTCTGTTTCTTGGTATACTGGCACATTCTAGCATCATAACGTGATATCTGTAGCCTATTTCATCAACATTGCAAAGTATACTTTTCTAGCAAAGTATACTTTGAGGGAGATATTTTCAATGTTAGGATCAATTTATTAATTTTTATTATACTGAATTTATTACATTATCACAGCCATTTTGGCTGTGTTTAATGTAATAAATAAGTATAATAATTCTGCATACTTTCAATCATCAAATATATGCAGTGGTTAGTTCTATATGAAATAATGAATTTCAGGAAAAATAAATGATTATCTCCTCAAAGTATACGTTACTAGATAAGTATGCTTTGCAATGTTGATGAAATCTGCTACTGATATCGGTTTGTTACTGGCATGAGGAGTGGTTCACTGACTGAATGGTGAACAGTGCCGATCCTCACCAGACCGTGTGGATGCGCAGGTTGGTCTGGATCGGCACTGATCGCAAATGTCTTAAGCCACGCTAAGCCACATACAACGATAGCTCTGATCGAATATGCATCCACGTAGTACATTACCGTCATTGGTAATGCATTACATTGGTTTATGTTACTGGAGGGAAGACGTGAATGAGTACATCGAAAACAACCATCTCAACCCACAGGTTGAAGTAACGGACCGAGGTCTATAAATACATTAAATATGCCTAAAAGCATCAATAAATGAAGAAAAAAAATATAAAATCTAAAAACAAATTGTTTTACTCCGTATATATAGACATATACGTATATGTCTATACTCAGCAACACTAGAAACGTTCCACTTTTTGAACCGTATATCTCTGAATATGTTTATGTTACACATTCTGTGAATGTACATGCGAGACACTGGTCATTTTGTGAATACACCCGAGTTAAGTTTATCCAACTCGGGTGAGGGAGTGTAATGGTGTGGGGTGGGGGGGATCATGGGGTAAGAACTGAGCTCGTGGTCATACAGGTCAATCTCAATGCACAGCGCTACAGTGCTGAGGGTGCTAACTCCTCACGCAATGCCTTTCATTTGCCACCACAGCCCTGGTATAACATTGCAGCAAGACAATGCCCGCCCTGCACACAGCCAGAATCACAACTCAATACCTGGCTCGTAACAACGTCGAAGTCCTTCATGGCCTGCGGTTTCCCCTGATCTCAACCCAATCGAGCACGTCTGGGATGAGGTGGGTCGTAAGGCGAGGGCTTACCACCAAATTGACAACATTCGAGATCTGACACAGGCTTTACAACAAGAATGGAGGAATCTGCCTAACCCACTAATTCTGCGTTACGTCACGTCCATGCGCCGTAGAGTTATGGCGTGTGTTCATGCAAATGGTGGCCACACACGGTATTAATCATACAGAATACAGTGGAAGTGTTTTTAGAGAAATCATCGAGCCCTAAACATTTTTTTAAAAAATTAAAAAAATCTGATTTATTTTGACTCCTTCCGAATTCGCCGAGATGTTAGTCGAAATCTTTTCATCGCAACAAAATTTTGTTAACTGATATGGATTCACAAGTGATTAAACTTCATTTTCTCTACATGTTTTAGTACCACCATCCTTATAGATTTCCAGCAATCTTTCCCTGAGTACGGTGGGACGTTTCTACTGTTGCTTAATATATATATACATGTATAAGGATTAAAACAAAATCAGTTTATTTTTTTCTTCATTTATTGATGCTTTTAGGCATATTTAATGTATTTATAGAGCTCGGTCCGTTACTTCAACCTGTGTCTCAACCGTCTCACCTAGACTTGTAGTACATGTAATATATTATACATTTTATAGGAAGATACGATGTTGAAACTTCCGTGTGTGTACATGTACGCGAGAAATGGCATACATAGAGAATAGTAGGTTAGTGCCGTGAATGGGAACAATATATGGCAAGGCTTAGGAAACGGGATGGGCGAGGCTCTGCCGAGCACATCCCGTTTCCGTGCCGCGCCAGATATGTTTCCCAATTCACGGCACTAACCTACTATTCTATTTATCCCGTCAACACCTATAAATGGCTTTAAAATACAAAACAAATAACAATCACCGCACATGTTCATACGCAGTGATTATGTCGTATTGACAGTATATCAAAAATGTTTCACGGCACCGTGTTTCACGGCACATACGCACTGTGTTGATGGGATAAATGTGCATAGCCTAATGCAGTGAGTTTACTGTAGTACATGGACACGAGTTTTGCCAGCCATGTTTGCAGAATTAACCCATCGGTAGCTCTTGATCAGCGACTATAACAATCATCCCAGTGTTCAAGTTATACACATTAATTAATATACGTGTAATAATATAATTTAGGACTGCAAGTGGCTAATGTTTTCTTATTGTTTATAATTTATTTTGGTTGTGAACTATGTTTAATGGCACACTGTATTCAATTGTGATGTCAGTTAGATAGGTTTATGTGTAATCGTCATTTCAACCATGAACATATATTTCGAAGCCATTAACTGCTATTATCACATGTTGTGAGTTACGATGATTATATTGTACATATTGTTATGCATATATGTACATTGAATGCAAGTGAGAGTAAACTGCTTGGTGACCATTTCAGAAATCAGGTGTTGTCTTATTTGCATTCAAGTTCGGACTATTTACGTAATATGTGTACATATATCTCGCATGCGAAGTAAAATTCGTCATCCATTTTGAAGTTGGAACACAGATGGAACTGATCTAAATATATCGATTACTGAATGGGTATGGACATACTTATCATTAATTAAGAAGCTTACTATTTTGTAGATATCACTATATATTTAATGGCAAAAGTAGAGAATCAAACAAGTGAAAATAAGTATTATTTCCAGATGGTCGCCAAACTGCATAGATAACAACCGAAATAAGCATCAATCTCATTGGTTTTTACTTTCCTGACGTATGCTCAAATGAAGACATTTTCTAGAGACGGGGCGCACATGAAAACTAAATAGAGAATAGTAGGTTAGTGCCGTGAATGGAAAAAATATATATGCTAAGGCTCGGGAAACGGGATGGGCGAGACTGCTGAGCACATCCCGTTTCCATGCCGCGCCAGATATTTTTCCCATTCACGGCACTAACCTACTATTCTATTTATCCCGTCAACACCTACAAATGGCTGTAAAAGGCAAAAATATAACCCCAGCCACCGCACATATTCATACGCAGTGATTTGGTCGTATTGACAGGATATCAAAACTGTTTCACGGCACTGTGTTTCACAGCACATGCGCACTGTGTTGTCAGGGATAAAATAGTGCCAGTCATCAGAACCGGGCCGGGTACAGTACAATACAATACAACATCAAGAGAACGAGGTTACTAAACCACCTATACATTGCACCTATGTTGTCATATTACAGGACCGTTTTCAATCGTCCAAGTACACCGGAAATTCAGATAGGCCGCCAGTGTGATAACTCGTCTAACCGGTACTGGAAGTGTCGTGACCGAGTTGGTACCCGGTGCCCAGCAGATGGTAGGTGGGCTCACTGTCGGTGCGCCTGTGTTGCCGGGATACGCCAGCAAATATAACGAATATATATTTTTACATGTCAATGTAATTCTACACAAATATTTAATGTGAGTGTGTTTAAGTTTAAGTTAAGTTTCATTCAAAATATATGTGATACTACACAGCCTTCTAAGGCAACACTCACCCTATAATGAATACACACAGGTATATTTGTATGTTAACAATGGTTATTAGTTTAACGTAATGGGTGTCGATTAATTATATCATATGTCCAGAGCTCCAGAGCTCCAGATAAGCTACGTATTTGCGTAAATACCCAATTAAAATTGCCAAAAACCCAATTGAAATCAGAAGTAGCGAGTATCAAAAAGCAATAATAAATTTGTGGTACCTTTATCATGCTACAGAAAACAATAAACAGACCAAAAATATAGCATATTTTTCTTATTTCCCATGAAAACACATCTCGGTATTTCATTAGAATTGTCTCCAAGGAGACATGTTTTCATTTCGAAGCAAACTATTCAATAAGTGTTGTAGTGTGATTTCATTTTACCCAATTAAAATATTGAAATACCCAATGGCTTCAGATATGATGGAGTGAAAATACTCAATTACTAATTCCTTATCTGGAGCCCTGATATGTCATCAACTACTATGTCTATTATGATAGTTAGTCATCATACTGTTCCTGGTCGCATCCATTGATGGACATATCCTACTTTTAGCCGAGCATATTGGTGTCCGTACTGCTTTAAGGCAATATTCAGTCTGCGTATTTGTCTGCAACGGTATCGCGTTGTCTGGTACTCATTGACGCCATATTTCAGTCTGGTTGTTGGGTCGACACTAGGTCGTCCGAAGGACCAAATGCAGACCAAAGGTTTTTCATACTACAGTAAACGCAACAGCCTATGGTTGTGTTATTTATATTTATATCATGTTCTGATAGCCAAGACAGCCAAATAGGGCGTTGAAATTAAGAATCATCTTGTTTTGCGTAATTTTGTCACAATTCATAGAACGACAGTATTGCTGGTCAATAGCGTGCCGTTATTGACAGTGTCGTGTAATTAATGACGTCAACAAACTGTAACGAATCAACAACGTCGTACGACGTCACGTGGGTCTGTTGTAATGCATTGTGATACAAACGCAATACGTTGAATGGGCGTTTGCATTGTGAATTTATGGAACGTGTAACTATTTTTGGCAGTGCACATCGGACTGTAACGCCATAATTATACTGAATGTATTACATTATCACAGCCATTTTGGCTGTGATAATGTAATAAATTCAATATAACAACACGATATTTCCAGAGGTACAGACATACTATATCAATATGAACATCTCGGAGGAGCGAGGCTGTGGCAATGGCACGAAGCCAAAAGACGACAAACTTTGCTATATGTATCATCCAATCAGACTGCTGCGACAGTACATCAATCCGAGGACACGTTACTTCACATATTTCCGAGATAGACTTGTTGTGACAGGGGTAAGTGTATGTCATCGTTGTTACTGGCGTTTAGCAATCCCAGGGGTCCGTGAAAGAAGGCGGCTACATCCACTGCTTCCACTGACCCTTTCCATTCAGATTGCAATAAAAATTTATCAGTTATGGCAAAATGAGCAATGATGCCCCCCAACGCATGGATTGGACATGAAGCCCGACATTGAGCTGATCAATTCCTAAGTTTAATGTGTTTGATAGCCAAATGTTCGTCGGCAGCGACACGTGGAACAGACAGTACAGTCATGTGCTTCTACCGACTACGGGATCTGTGAAATTTACTCTGCGATCACATTAACATAAATCAACATTCGTATGTCGACAATTTCGAATGTGCAATATCATTTTGAATGCAGAGCTGGTTAGTTCGAATGTACACCGACACTTGTACAGTGTGGCCCAAAAGAACTTGGACCCTTTTTGTAACCTATATATCTTTTGACATACTGTTTGAATCTTAATTAATTTTGGCATTCGTATTGTGTAATGTATGTTGTATTAGAAGGATACATATTGCTTAATTACTGCTCGTCCATGCATATTGACGTCATCGTGGTTATGACGTCACTAGGTCATACTCCGGAATTTCCATCGCTGAGAACGTTGTGAAACATTTGAAAAGCCGTGCCATATCTATTATTTTCACGGAAAGTGTGAAATAAATGATATACTGAACAGACGAATGCATATAAGTGTTACTTACATGTCCATGCAGCTTCGAAAGTATCTAAATGAAAAAGACTTAACATATGAAATACATTTTCGTAGTGTTTCTCTAGGAATAACAAATAAGGCACTGATGGTAAAACAATTTAATTGTATGATTTTGTTAGCAAAATAAAATATTTTCAAATGCAAATATGAAAAGGATGATATTACTTTCGAATCTTTTGTCTGTTACTTGAAAAATAGAATATATATAGAAGAAGAAATAGCGACAATGAAAGACAAAAGAGAACAGCATATTATTAAGTGGGGCAGGTTTAATATATAAGTTCTTATAGGCACCGCAAGAAAAATCAAGCACAACATATCTCTATATTAAATATAAACTACACAACTACACAGGTCCAGCACTGCAGGTGTGAACACAGAAAAACAAATCCTTACCTTCTTCCTTCTTTTCATGCTCTGTATATCTGTCACAGGGTGAGAAAAATGTGCTCCGGCCCGGGGCTCGAACCCGGGACCTCTGGTTACCGTACCATCGCTCTAACCGACTGAGCTAGCCGGGCACGAATACACACTTCCTCCCCACAGTGAGTTACGTACCGTGACATACTGTGACATACTTCCCCACCAAATTGGAATTCGTCCCCGAATTCTATATTTAATTCGTCTCTGAATTCCATATATTTGGTACATTTTGGGTAGTATATATATCAGTCACGGTCCCTCGTTGGGCGCCAAATGTCACAGGGTGAGAAAAATGTGCTCCGGCCCGGGACCTCTGGTTTATCGTACCATCGCTCTAACCGACTGAGCTAGCCGGGCACGAATACACACTTCCTCCCCACAGTGAGTTACGTACCGTGACATACTGTGACATATCTATCTATCTATCTTCTATCTTCCGTTAATCTAGAACCCCTGTTGGGGACTTATAGATGCATGTATGCGCGTCAAACTGACAAGAGTGTTAGTAGGAGTAAAAGTTGCAGTAAAAGCCAGAGGCAGTATACACAGGGGAGTGTTATTATAGATAAAAGTAAAAACAGGGCTGGGATTTAGGCAAATGTGGTGTGTTCAATCCGGCTGACAGCCTGATTGAACTGGTTTAATGTGGGTAGGGTTGGAATACCCATAGGTGCAGTACTCTAGTTGTGGTCGTACCAGGGTTTTGTATGCTGTAGACTTAAGTTGTTCTGAGTGTACCTTGATGTTGCGCTTTAGAAAACCTAGTGTTTTGTTTGCCTGCTTTGAAATCCTGTCTATATGTGTGTTCCAGGACATGTCTGATGTGATGTCTACCCCTAGGTATTTCGCTGAGGGGACAGATTCTAGTGTAGTGTTGTGTAGATTGTATGTTGTGGGAATATGGTGTCTTGACTTTGTGATGTGAATGACTTGGCATTTTGAAGGGTTAAATTCCATATCCCACATGTTTTCCCATTTTTCTAGGTTAGTGAGGTCGTCTTGCAGGGCTTTTGGTTGATCTTCAGTGTCTAATGTGATGTATATGGCTGTGTCATCTGCAAAAAGGCGAACTGTGGAGTGTACATTTTCGGGCAAGTCGTTAATGTATGCCAGGAATAGTATTGGTCCAAGAACAGACCCATGTGGGACGCCAGACGAGACTGGTATGGCACCAGATGTCTTTCCATTTACAACTACTGATTGAGAGCGATTGTCCAGAAATGATTTTATCCATTTTAATACGTTTCAACTACTTTACTCTCCCATACATTTCACTTTTTAATACAGTATGTAATCATTGTATTTCATTTAGCTATATTCTCTTGTAAACTTTATAAAATGTACATGTTGTATTTAAAAGTGGAAATAAACCATTTAATAACAAACAAAAAATAAGCGGCTGGACGTGATTTTAACACCACAACAACAACAAATTTCCAAATTTTGATTTTAGTAAACAAATGTGTAACTATAAAAGTGTTTGAATGTGAAATTACGATATAAAAAGCAAAATAAATGAAGCATATATATTGCCTGACACAGTGAAATATGTACTTGTTGCGAAACTTTAAAGGTAAAGGTTCTTTTTTGAAATGTAATGAGTTTTCGTGGGTGGCATTTTTTTATCCCCGACGTTTCTGTATGCCTTTGTATTTGAAATGAAATATTTTAGTTGGCTATAGGCATTATGTTCATAATTTAAATCACTGTAGGCTCTTTAAATAGAGTATATGTAAGTAATTTATTTATTGAATTTAAAGTTTTCTTTGTGTATGCGAGGGATATGCCTCGGAACTCCCTATCAGACCCGGGCGGGCGGCTCTCATCGTTAGGCCGTGTGTCGATGCCGGCCGCGCGTCGTTGCCGGCCGCGCGCAATCATTACTATTTGGCTTTGTCCAATGGTGGCATCTCTGGAGACGGTTTAAATGGTGGTCGCGGCACAGAGCTCCAGATAAGCTGCGTATTTGCGTAAATACCCAATTAAAATTGCCAAAAACCCAATTGAAATCAGAAGTAGTTAGTATCAAAAATCAATGAGAACAATTGTGGTACCTTTATCCTGTTGCAGAAAACAATAAACAGACCACCAATATAGCATATTTTGCCATGAAAACACATCTTGGTATTTCATTAGAATTGTCTCCAAGGAGACAATTCTAATGAAATGCCAAGATATGTTTTCATTTCCAAACAAACTATTCGATACTTGCTGTATGTTGATGTGTAAACAGTAGTGTGATTCTATTTTACACAATTAAAATGTTGAAATACCCAGAAATGATGGAGTAACAATACTCAATTACTAATTCCTTATCTGGAGCGAATTAAAATGTTGAAATACCCAGAAATGATGGAGTAACAATACTCAATTACTAATTCCTTATCTGGAGCCCTGCGGCATATAAATGTACTTCTGAGTGCATAGAAGGAAAATATTTTTCCGCAAACATAAGCGTATCTTCAGCATGAAATGGGTTACTGCATGATTGCCCCATGATGCGATGATGAAAGTCATACATTTTATATCAGAAATAACTTTCCACACTGATATCAGGGGTGATAACCGTGTTTCCTTAAAATGTTAACGGACATTACTATTTTTTATGTGCAATTATCATACTTTATAATCTGTCAAACATATTATATTTTCAGGTGACGCATTTAATTAGTATAAATAATTAAAAAATACCATGCCTCATTTGCATATATATGAAAATAGCCTGATACCAACGCGCGTCACTATCAGTAAATTTAGTAAAATAAATATTACTAAATGATTATACCTGTATAGCGGGCACTCGTAATCTTTAGAACTGATGGAATAGTGACACAATTATACACTTATTTAATGCCTATAAAGAACGTTTTGTGCCTACTGAGTGGGCATATAACTTTAAAATAGAATTGACTTCTGCAAATTACATTTAAAACTGACATAAATTTCGGAGCAGACATTATCGTATTTTGCCGATATTTAATTTCAAAATCGGTCCTATCTTCGGTAAATGGCATTGAAATTGACATAAATTTCAGACTAGTCCATTTATAAAAAAGGGGTGTACAGGTCTGTGGCATTGAAAGGGTTAACATAATGACAGCGGGGTTTGAGTATACACAGATTGCAACGCATGAGCTTTGGGCTGATGGAACAGGATATCGGTAATTGGGTCATTGCGTCATCGAATGATGATGGCTACACGTGTTTACAATAATACATTGCATGGACCTGCGTAGATCTTCATTCTACATGGATAAATTATAAAATAAAACATGACGGTAACAATTCTTGGTCGATTCAATATATTTATTACATGCGAAGATAACAGTGAAAACATTACATATGACATGTAGATAGAAATTTATGGCATATTATAGGCATTGATGACGTCGTACATGTATTTTTTGTTGACATGATGCGTCTTTGGCGAGCACGGATATTGCATGGTTCGGATAAGCAACACGGAAGGTCGTATGTCGCTGGACTTCCGTGCAATAGGGGGGTCGCACTGTATGTCTGAAAATGCAATAAACTATATGGCCAATATAGTATTTAAATTATTAATGATTGGCCTGTGGTGCCACTGAATTTTCACATTTCTTTAGAATTGCATCCATTTCTGAGACAATAAAGAACTTCATGGCACGTACCAGTCTTGGTGAGTGTCTATAGAAATTACCGTAAACACACTAAATATTCGCACACACTTTGTTCTGGGAAACACATTTTAAATACATGATTTTCACAGCAATAATGTCCAAATACTTAAGGTTCATGGTATGGTTGTACTGGTTTATTACAATAGCAATGTATTTGGATACAATTTGTTTTGGGAAACCCGTATTTTATAGGTGTTTCCCAAAACAAATGTTATCCAAATATTTATGGTTAATACAGTCTTTCCCAGCTGAAATTAACACTCATCAAGGCGACTGGGCGAGTGAAATTCACACCCTGTAATCATTACATTGCGATAGCAGAATGAAGTAGCTAGGTTTAATTTATCGTCTCGTAGCCTTAATTTAGTGGGTGGCAGGTGGGAGCATGTGATGGGTAATTTAACGATCGGGGTTCATCCTTACTGGAATTCCGACTGGAGACCTGGTTTGGCCCTCACATACGTCTTTGGCATTTTGTATGTGACAGCTGAATCTGGTTATACCCCTTATGTGATTATTATGATTATTCGTAATCCTATTTTAGGGGAAGGGGCCAAGTGACTTTGGTGTGGTATGGACCTGGCACCAGGTCAGGTTATTCTAATTTCAGGGCTGAATATATTTTTTCTCGATGTAAATATTCCGTTCTGATTTTGGTATTTTCCCCCCAATGCAGCAGGTTCAAATGGGATCGAACCCGTTTGCCCGGCCTTACATGACCTTAGCTGTTGATAGGCCGTTAAACACTAATAAACAAACAAACAAATGAAGAAGCCTATTGATTTTCAAAAATTTCTGATGACTTATCTCCCCCTTGGCGGCCATTTTTTATTTTTTGCACTCTGTATCCTTGTCCACGCAATAACTCAAGCTCTACCTCACCGCTTGTAACTAAATTCGGTATACATTTTTATCATGGCAAGGCGAAGAAGCCTATTGATTTTTAAAAATATCCGATGACTTATCTCTTCTTGGCTGCCATTTTTAATTTTCGCACTCTGTATTGTTGTCCACGCAATAACTCAAGTTCTACTTCACCGATAGTAACCAAATTTTGTATACATGTTTATCACGGCACGATGAAGAAGGCTATTGATTTTGAAAATTTTCCGATAACATTTCGAGGCCATTTTTAATTTTCAGACTTTGTGTATTTGTCCACGCAATAACTCCAGTTCTACTTGACTCATCGTATCCAAATTCAGTATACATGTTTATCACGTCAAGATGAAGAAAAACATTGGTTTTCAGTGACTTATCTCCCTTAGTTGACTGGCCTTGCCTCGACGGGCGTATATTGTGGCCTTTGACACTCTTGTTATATTAATATGCGTGTTAGTAGCATGACAGCTGTTTCATAGATTGACTGGCGAACAGTGAAGATCCTGATCAGACTGTGCAGCGCAAATGCCCAGGCTGATCTGGATCTGCACTGGTCGCAAGACCCATAAGCCCCAGGACACCTGACTTCCAATCCGGAGGATGTGGGTTCAACCTCGCCTTGGGCATCAAACATATAGTAGTATTTCCATCCCACTGGTCTGTCGGATGAGACTTTAAAATGTGGTTCCATCTCTATATGACCTTAGCTGTTGCTGGCATGTTAAACCCATTCACTTTCACTGTTTTGGCCAACCTTCAAGGTTATTTGTGGCTGTGACTGGATACATGGGGCTTATTGGATTTGTGACCGGTGTAGCTCCTGATCAAACAGCACACTCCTGTGTCTTATAACGATATATACTGCTTGTTAGAAATGTGTTTCATTGGAATGGCGAACAGTGCATATCCTGATCAGACTGTGATTAAAGACAGGATACAATTATAATCATGATAATAGTATGAAACTTTTATGAGAAAACAAATCCTGTTTTCTTTATTTCATCTCGAAAGTATATCTCGATGAGACGGTTCAAATGAATGGTAACAACATATACCTTCATGGAGAAATAAACAAAATAATTAATCTTTTTTTACAAAATTGTCGTATCTTTTGACTGAAATTGGTGCATCAATAAAATAAGGTGATGATAAGCTGCATATAGTGGTAAAATTTAATTTCATGACAAAACACAGATGCTTGTCTGTGATTAGAAAACTTCATGAGCTCATTCTTGAAATGGGGCTTATGGGATTTAGGACCAGTGTAGTTCCAGATCAAATAGCACACTCCTGTAGCCTGATAACAATCAATATTGCTTGTTAGACGGAATGGAATGGCGAACAGTGTAGATCCTGATCAGACTGTGCGTATGCACTGGCTGATCTGGATCTACACTGGTTGCAAAACCCATAAGCCCAATTTCTCCAGTCGCAGTCACAAATTTGTAATCTGAATCTAGCATTGACTGAGCTCAGCCTCAGCCAATCAAACTGCATGATGTTAAGCGTGATATTCAGTGTTATTCGGTATTCGGTGTTATAATCATCGGGTTGTGGAATCTTGAAAAACATTGTGACCTGACGGCGCCAAAGAACTCACAATGTGTGTGTGTGTTACAGTTATGGTCCATTATGTTTAGTTGCACTTGCACGTGCACAATAATATGCATGAGAGCAATTAGTCGTGTTTGTGATCTGGGGCCCGTTTTACTAAACTTCGTACGACTAAGATGTTCGTACATGTAAGTGCAAATTTAGGATCGTCTGGAAATTTGTCAGTTGACATTATGTTGCTTAGTTCAAACTGTCATTTTGTCACGTAAAAGCATAATATGGGATCCATATCTTGCAATTTTTGTTTCCTTTCATTGAACATATTGATAAGTTCACACATGTCTCCATTTATCATAAAATGTCAGTAATTGTCCAACGTCATAGTCTTGCTTATGTCGGATCAGATACTTTGTGCATACATTTGAAAACTGAAAATGGCATAGATGTATATTTATGTGTTTATTTCTATGCACCCTGAAAGTTTTTTGGGGCAGTCAGCTATTGTTTTTGGCAGTCAGCTATGTGCATCAGCTACAATACCTACATGTACATGTACTATCTCTGTTTCCATCAGTCACATTGGTTTGAAACTTCATACACAAATTGTACTATCTCTGTTTCCATCAGTCACATTGGTTTGAAACTTCATACACAAATTGTACTATCTCTGTTTCCATCAGTCACATTGTTTGAAACTTCATACACAAATTGTACTATCTCTGTTTTCCATCAGTCACATTGGTTTGAAACAAATACACAAATTGTACTATCTCTGTTTCCATCAGTCACATTGGTTTGAAACTTCATACACAAATTGTACTATCTCTGTTTCCATCAGTCACATTGGTTTGAAACTTCATACACAAATTGTACTATCTCTGTTTCCATCAGTCACATTGGTTTGAAACTTCATACACAAATTGTACTACTCTGTTTCCATCAGTCACATTGGTTTGAACTTCATACACAAATTGTACTATCTCTGTTTCCATCAGTCACATTGGTTTGAAACTTCATACACAAATTGTACTATCTCTGTTTCCATCAGTCACATTGGTTTGAAACTTCATACACAAATTGTACTATCTCGTTTCCATCAGTCACATTGGTTTGAAACTTCATACACAAATTGTACTATCTCTGTTTCCATCAGTCACATTGGTTTGAACTCATACACAAATTGTACTATCTCTGTTTCCATCAGTCACATTGGTTTGAACTTCATACACAAAATTGTACTACTCTGTTTCCCATCAGTCACATTGGTTTGAACTTCATACACAAATTGTACTATCTCTGTTTTCCATCAGTCACATTGGTTTGAAACTTCATACACAAATTGTACTATCTCTGTTTCCATCAGTCACATTGGTTTGAACTTCATACACAAATTGTACTATCTCTGTTTCCATCAGTCACATTGGTTTGAAACTTCATACACAAATTGTACTATCTCTGTTTCCATCAGTCACATTGGTTTGAACTTCATACACAAATTGTACTATCTCTGTTTCCATCAGTCACATTGGTTTGAACTTCATACACAAATTGTACTATCTCTGTTTCCATCAGTCACATTGGTTTGAACTTCATACACAAATTGTACTATCTCTGTTTCCATCAGTCACATTGTTTGAACTTCATACACAAATTGTACTACTCTGTTTCCATCAGTCACATTGGTTTGAAACTTCATACACAAATTGTACTATCTCTGTTTCCATCAGTCACATTGGTTTGAACTTCATACACAAATTGTACTATCTCTGTTTCCATCAGTCACATTGGTTTGAAACTTCATACACAAATTGTACTATCTCTGTTTCCAATCAGTCACATTGGTTTGAAACTTCATACAAATTGTACTATCTCTTGTTTCCATCAGTCACATTGGTTTGAAACTTCATCCACAAATTGTACTATCTCTGTTTCAATCAGTCACATTGGTTTGAACTTCATAACAAATTGTACTATCTCTGTTTCCATCAGTCACATTGGTTTGAAACATTCATTACACAAATTGTACTATCTCTGTTTCCATCAGTCACATTGGTTTGAAACTTCATACACAAATTGTACTATCTCTGTTTCCAATCAGTCACATTGGTTTGAACTTCATACACAAATTGTACTATCTCTGTTTCCAATCTGTCACATTGGTTTGAACTTCATACACAAATTGTACTATCTCTGTTTCCAATCAGTCACATTGGTTTGAACTTCATACACAAATTGTACTATCTCTGTTTCCATCAGTCACATTGGAGGTTTGAAACTTCATACACAAATTGTACTATCTCTGTTTCCATCAGTCACATTGGTTTGAACTTCTTTCATATGTACTATCTCTGTTTCCATCAGTCACATTGGTTTGAACTTCATACACAAATTGTACTATCTCTGTTTCCATCAGTCACATTGGTTTGAACTTCATACACAAATTGTACTATCTCTGTTTCCATCAGTCACATTGGTTTGAACTTCATACACAAATTGTACTATCCTCTGTTTCCATCAGTCACATTGGTTTGAACTTCATACACAAATTGTACTATCTCTGTTTCCATCAGTCACATTGGTTTGAAAACTTCATACACAAATTGTACTATCTCGTTTCCATCAGTCACATTGGTTTGAACTTCATACACAAATTGTACTATCTCTGTTTCCATCAGTCACATTGGTTTGAACTTCATACACAAATTGTACTATCTCTCTTTCCATCAGTCACATTGGTTTGAACTTCATACACAAATTGTACTATCTCTGTTTCCATCAGTCACATTGGTTTGAAACTTCATACACAAATTGCCATGATTGATATTTTCATTCTATACCCCATCCATGCAGGGGCACAAGGTCAAATGACTCGGAAATTTGCATTAAAGTTTACCAGTGCCCAGGTATATAAAGTCCACTCTCTTTTTAGTCTCTTAAGGCTGAGCAGGCTTACAAGCTTCAAGTGTCCAACCTGACACGGTGTGTCGCCAACTTGGAGGACAACCTCAGACAGACGGATGACGATAATAACACGCTGCTCAATGACCTGACGGCCGTGCTCGAGACTCGAGGGTACGAAGGAGTCGCTGCAGCGGCAGCTCACGGCGGCCATTATTGATAAGGAACAGGTAACTACCACAGCCTGATCTTATTAAGCAGAGGAATTATTAACCCGTATAACTACATTTATTTTGTTGTCGTCTGCTGTTTATCTTTTATTTTACAGTATCTTTTGAATGAGACTTGAAACCAAGGTCCCGTCTCTATATGGCCTTAGCTGTTGTTGAGATAGATACTTTTGTGATCGCTGCAAACTAAATATGTGTTTCACATGCATTATCAAACAAAGAAACACTTGCCAGAACCCCGATATCCCACGTTTGGCCCTAACATACATACTTCGCTGTCTTGCGCACGAGAGTTGAATCTGGTTATACCCATTAAACGAGTAGTGCTACTCATATTACTTTTATGGGTTGGGCTAAGTGACTGGTGTGGTGAGGACCTGGCACCAGATCAGGTTATTCTAATTTCATGGCTGAATAAAAGAATAAAAACATTTATGACCACGATCGCTGTATTGCTATGAGACATGTAGTGTTTGGACTGTGTATATGTCCGTGGTCACATTTCCTTCATTATGGTAATATTCAGTTCTGGGCCCGTTTCACTAAACTTTGTACGACTAAAATGTTCATAAGTTAAAATTTAGAATCGTCTGTCAATTTCAATTGATGGATTTACATTTATTGAGCATAGGCTGCATATGCAGTCTATGCTAAATAAATGTAAATCCAATGATTATTTACAAGAAAACATTGTTAATGTGAAAATTACAGACTATCCTAATTTTGCACTTAAGAACAGTTTAGTCGTACAACGTTTAGTGAAACGCCCCCCAGATGTTAGGACTTTCCTACGACCATCCATAAATAGGTGAAATACGCGATTCAACCCTGTTGACACGGCTTCAAATGTCCTTAGCTGTTGATAGCACGTCAAACACCAATAAATCAAATCACTCTTCCCCATCTTGATTTCAGGGCTGAATATATATTTATTTGGATGTAAATATCCGTTCTGATTTTGTGATTTTCTTCCCAATGCAGCAGATTACATGCGGGATCGAACCCGTTGGCCCGGCTTTAAATGACCTTAGCTGTTGATAGGCCATTAAGCACCAATAAATCAATATTTCCTTATCTCGCCACCACAGCTACAGACGCACAATGACGATATCGGCCTGGAGGCAGAGCTACTGAAGAGCCAGATCGGGTCGGAGCGCACATCGAACAAGAACCTCGAGGGGTTACTACAAAACAACCGGGAGAAGGAGTTCCAATGTCAGCTGTAGTCGCAGGAACAGGGCGCGGAGATACAACTTCTCAAGGATCGGCTCTCCCTCAACCAGAGCAAAATGTAAATGACTAGATGTGCACAAATATTGAATATTGGAATTTCTTTAGTTTGACTATTTGTCAAAACATTAACAACTGCATGTTCAGATCTTGCACTTGCCAGTCTGGACAAGTGCTATATAAACTACGCACCGAGAAACAAGCAATACATGGAAGTGATTTTTCAACCCTGTCTTCATTCGTCTCATTTTCTCTCAATCTTTGAATGGTATAACTGTATGTGTGTATTACAGACAAAGCCAGAGTCGTGAAGTGGCATCTCTGTGCACCCGGAATGTCGAGCTGGAAGGGGACGTGGAACGTCCACACCGTCAGCTTACCAACGAGAAGTTTGAACGGTAAGGATTGTAATGCTCTTGGACGGCATCATAGTCAAATGATAGAGAATTTGACTTATGGTACCCGAGATCAGGAGGATGGGAGAGTATGCATATTTTAATGAATCCATCCTGCTTATCTTAACAGTGAATGCTACTTTGATTCACACCGAGCGCTAAGTGATCTGGTGTTGTCAGGCTGCCTTGTCTTTTGGTGCTGAAAGTTTTTATTGTATTTTGTGCTGAACGTATGCTACCCCACCATTCCTGTTTGCACATGACCTTGTTATTGAATTAATGTAAAAACCCAATTATTCAATCAATTATAATGAGACTTGAGACCAAGGTTCATTTCTCTATATGACCATAGCTATTGCTGAGTCATTTTGTTGACAATAATTTGAGGAATATTTCAGACTGACATTCTGCAGATTGAGAATGTCGTCAGGTATTAGATGGATTGCACCTACAAGGTTTCTTTTCAATGAACAGTCAGCCAATGGTGTGATTTCAATGTACAATTTCATATATGTTATGCCTGTGCGTGACTGTGTGGTGTTAACCCATCTGTTTATGTGGCTGGAGAACTGGGGGTTGAGGGATTTGTGGCCAGTGTAACTCCTAGTCTGGTAGCTCAGTCCTGCAGTCTGATAGCGATGTATACTATTTGTTAGAGACATGACAGGTGTTTCATTGATGCAATGCTGAACAGTGCAGATCCTGATCAGACTGCGGATGCACAGGCTGATCTGGATCTACACTGGTCGCATCACCCATAAGCTCCATTTCTACACTCATGGCCACATATGACCTTATTACACTCACTTCACTTCAAACACCATAAATCAATCAATCAATCAACCAATCAAACAATCATCAATCAATCAATAAACCAATCAATCAATGAACTACCATGTATTACACCACACCTAGACTGGTGGATGAAGAGGCCACCATCACTATCGTAAAGTGAGTGTACGACTTGTTTGCGACTCCAGATAAGTAAGCCATTTACATGTAAATTTTGTAACCTCGTACCTCACAGAAACATTGATAGTCCAGTAGTAGAAGATTGTATGTACACATTGTTTAAATGGGGAGTACGATCTTCTACTTCTCGACCATCAATTTGCTACTTGCGAGTAATTTGGACAATTCTACAGTACTCGCAACTATCATGCCTTTGAGCTCTGAATGAGTAGAGAATTTACTTTATATTAATTAGTCGTCTTTTTATTATATACCCCGGCATACGAAGTATAGTATGTCGAGGGCTATATACAGGTAGTTTTCTTCGCCGTTCTGTTCGTTCACCCGTCCGTCCGTAACACAGACTTCAGGGGTGTGAATTTTCAAAGGATTGCCTCTTTTTAATTAAATTTTAAAAAATATATGTGCCGGATATTGTTGAATAGCCCAAATAAATATATAGTTTGTGGAGGGGTGCATGGGTTTCCTCTTTTGTTGTGAATTTTTTTTTACTAATTTCCTCTTTTCTCACAATGTGCTGCTCGCACCCCTGAAACTTAACATTTCGAAATTTGCATTGAAGTTTTTGTTTTTCAGACCAGGTGGCGGATGGGGTACCCCCGTGATTTACCTGCTAAATTGCTCTAGTTGTTTCGCTGGTTGTGATCAATCTAGATAATTCATATGATTCATATCTTGTCTTATTATGGGCAAATGTGACTGACTGGAGAAATTGCACTTTATGACATTGTGATCAGTGTAGTCCCAGATCAGACTGAGCGGATGCACAGGCTGATCAGGGACTACACTGTTTGACAATCAGTCATTGAAACACTGTCGTGATTCAAACAATCTTGATCCTTATCCAGGCTGCAAGAGTGTGAGCAAGTGAGAACTTTATAGCTCACACTGTTTGACAATCAGTCATTGAAACACTGTCATGATTCAAACAATCTTGATCCTTATCCAGGCTGCAACAGTGTGAGCAAGTGAGAACTTTATAGCTCACACTGTTTGACAATCAGTCATTGAAACACTGTCGTGATTCAAACAATCTTGATACCTTATCCAGGCTACAAGAGTGCAAGCAATCAAGTGAGAAACTTTATAGCTCAACACTGTTTGACAATCAGTCATTGAAACACTGTCATGATTCAAACATCAATTGATCCTTATCCACGCTGCATAAGAGTGCGAGCAAGTGAGAACTTTATAGCTCACACTGTTTGACAATCAGTCATTGAAACACTGTCATGATTCAAACAATCTTGATCCTTATCCAGGCTGCAACAGTGTGAGCAAGTGAGAACTTTATAGCTCACACTGTTTGACAATCAGTCATTGAAACACTGTCGTGATTCAAACAATCTTGATCCTTATCCAGGCTACAAGAGTGCAAGCAAGTGAGAACTTTATAGCTCACACTGTTTGACAATCAGTCATTGAAACACTGTCATGATTCAAACAATCTTGATCCTTATCCACGCTGCAAGAGTGCGAGCAAGTGAGAACTTTATAGCTCACACTGTTTGACAATCAGTCATTGAAACACTGTTCATGATTCAAACAATCTTGATCCTTATCACCAGCTGGCTGCAACAGTGTGAGCAAGTGAGAACTTTATAGCTCACACTGTTTGACAATCAGTCATTGAAACACTGTCATGATTCAAACAATCTTGATCCTTATCCAGGCTGCAACAGTGTGAGCAAGTGAGAACTTTATAGCTCACACGTTTGACAATCAGTCATTGAAACACTGACATGAATTCAAACAATCTGATCCTTATCCAGGCTACAAGAGTGTGAGCAAGTAGAACTTTATAGCTACACTGTGCAAGCAGTCATTGAAACACTGTCGTGATTCAAACAATCTTGATCCTTATCCAGGCTGAAGAGTGCGAGCAAGTGAGAACTCTTTATAGCTCACACTGTTTGACAATCAGTCATTGAAACACTGTATGATTCAAACAATCTTGATCCTTATCCAGGCTGCAAGAGTGCGAGCAAGTGAGAACTTTATAGCTCACACTGTTTGACAATCAGTCATGAAACACTGTCATGATTCAAACAATCTTGATCCTTATCCAGGCTGCAACAGTGTGAGCAAGTGAGAACTTTATAGCTCACACTGTTTGACAATCAGTCATTGAAACACTGTCATGATTCAAACAATCTTATTCCTTAAACCAGGCTACAAGAGTGTGAGCAGTGTGAACTTTATAGTCACACGTTTGAAAACTGTCATGACTGTCGTGATTCAAACAATCTTGATCCTTATCCGGCTGCAAGAGTGCGAGCAATGGAAATTTATAGCTCACACTGTTTGACAATCAGTCATTGAAACACTGTCATGATTCAAACAATCTTGATCCTTATCCAGGCTGCAAGAGTGCGAGCAAGTGAGAACTTTATAGCTCACACTGTTTGACAATCAGTCATTGAAACACTGTCGTGATTCAAACAATCTTGATCCATACCACGCTGCAAGAGTGCGAGCAAGTGAGAAACTTTATAGCTCACACTGTTTGACAATCAGTCATTGAAACACTGTCGTGATTCAAACAATCTTGATCCTTATCCACGCTGCAAGAGTGCGAGCAAGTGAGAACTTTATTGCTCACACTGTTTGACAATCAGTCATTGAAACACTGTCGTGATTCAAACAATCTTGATCCTTATCCACGCTGCAAGAGTGCGAGCAAGTGAGAACTTTATAGCTCACACTGTTTGACAATCAGTCATTGAAACACTGTCGTGATTCAAACAATCTTGATCCTTATCCACGCTGCAAGAGTGCGAGCAAGTGAGAACTTTATAGCTCACACTGTTTGACAATCAGTCATTGAAACACTGTCGTGATTCAAACAATCTTGATCCTTATCCAGGCTGCAAGAGTGCGAGCAAGCGAGAACTTTATAGCTCACACTGTTTGACAATCAGTCATTGAAACACTGTCGTGATTCAAACAATCTTGATCCTTATCCACGCTGCAAGAGTGCGAGCAAGTGAGAACTTTATAGCTCACACTGTTTGACAATCAGTCATTGAAACACTGTCGTGATTCAAACAATCTTGATCCTTATCCACGCTGCAAGAGTGCGAGCAAGTGAGAACTTTATAGCTCACACTGTTTGACAATCAGTCATTGAAAACACTGTCGTGATTCAAACAATCTTGATCCTTATCCACGCTGCAAGAGTGCGAGCAAGTGAGAACTTTATAGCTCACACTGTTTGACAATCAGTCATTGAAACACTGTCGTGATTCAAACAATCTTGATCCATTATCCACTGCAAGAGTGCGAGCAAGTGAGAACTTATAGCTCACACTGTTTGACAATCAGTCATTGAAACACTGTCGTGATTCAAACAATCTTGATCCTTATCCACGCTGCAAGAGTGCGAGCAAGTGAGAACTTTATAGCTCACACTGTTTGACAATCAGTCATTGAAACACTGTCATGATTCAAACAATCTTGATCCTTATCCAGGCTGCAAGAGTGCGAGCAAGTGAGAACTTTATAGCTCACACTGTTTGACAATCAGTCATTGAAACACTGTCATGATTCAAACAATCTTGATCCTTATCCACGCTGCAAGAGTGCGAGCAAGTGAGAACTTTATAGCTCACACTGTTTGACAATCAGTCATTGAAACACTGTCGTGATTCAAACAATCTTGATCCTTATCCAGGCTGCAAGAGTGCGAGCAAGTGAGAACTTTATAGCTCACACTGTTTGACAATCAGTCATTGAAACACTGTCGTGATTCAAACAATCTTGATCCTTATCCAGGCTGCAAGAGTGCGAGCAAGTGAGAACTTTATAGCTCACACTGTTTGACAATCAGTCATTGAAACACTGTCATGATTCAAACAATCTTGATCCTTATCCAGGCTGCAAGAGTGCGAGCAAGTGAGAACTTTATAGCTCAACACTGTTGACAATCAGTCATTGAAACACTGTCGTGATTCAAACAATCTTGATCCTTATCCAGGCTGCAAGAGTGCGAGCAAGTGAGAACTTTATAGCTCACAAGAGTCGTAATCCTCATTTCTGCAGTAACTGCAACAAATATGGCCGCGACTGGAGAACTGGGGCTTATGGGATTTGTGACCAGTCTAGCTCCTAATGAAATAAAAAAAAAACCTGTAGCCTGATAAAAAACTATATCGCTTGTTAGATGCATGACGGGTCTTTCATTGAGGAATTGGCGAACAGTGCAGATCCTGATCAGACTGTGCGGGTGCACAGGCTGATCTGGATTTACACTGGTCACAAAACCTGTAAGCTCCATTTCTCCAGTCACAGCCACATATTAGAAAACGCGAAAGTAATCTACTTATTTGGAGTCCAGCTTGTAGGTACAGTGTGTGTACAATCTCTTCTGTCTGTTCCACGTTTTGCTGACGGCGAACTTTTTTGTTATTGATGAAAAAGTACTTGTTAGATTTAATGTGTTTAATAGCCTAAAGTTTGTCGGCAGCAAAACGTGGAACAGACAATAGTCATATGTTGGTGACACGGAAACATATTAATATTCAGAATGTTACTTGAAATTTATACATCTCTTCAGCGTGCATTGCTTTTATTTACAAATTATAGCGCAAGTAGATGATGCATGTTGGTAGTGTTCTATTGAAAGTTTCAGAAAATTTAGATTTCAGTAGCAAATGGAAGTGGTTGTGAATGAAATATTTATAGCTTTTCTACTTGTTGTGTGGGTGGCAGGTGGGAGCATGCGATGGGTAATTTTACAATCGGAGTTCATCCTTGCCTGTATCCCAAACGGAGACCTGGTTTGGCCCTCAGGTATGTCTTTGGCGTTCTTGTATGTGAGGGTTTAATCTGGTTATACCCCTTATATGAGTAATATGATTATTCCTAATCCTGTTACTTTTAGGGGAAGCTGCCAAGTTACTATAGTGTGGTATGGACCTGGCACCAGGTCAGTTATTCTAATTTCAGGGCTGAATATATATTCCGTTCCCATTTTGGGATTTTCCTCCCAATGCAGCAGGTTACATGCGGGATCAAACCTGTTGGCCCAGCTTTAAATGACCTTAGCTGTTGATAGGCCATTAAACACTTATATATTAAATGAAATCTACTTGTTATGGGAGGTTGTCACGTTTCTCCCGTGGGTGGCAGGTGAGCACACGGTGGAGCACACGCTGGGTAATATTGATGGAATGGCGGACAGTGCAGATCCTGATCAGACTGTGCGGATGCACAGGCTGATCTGGATCTACACTGGTCGCAAAACCCATAGGCACCACTCTCCAGTCATAGCCACATTTGTCAAAAATACCACTGTACCGCCATACATACCTTCAGCGTGGGTGGAAGGTGGGTGCAAGCGATGGGTAATTTAACTATCGGGGGTTCATCCTTACCGCAATTCCTACTGCAGACCTGGGGCCCGTTTCACTAAACTTCCTACGACTAAAATGTTAGTAAGTGCAAATTTAAGATCGACTGTAAATTTCAATTTATGGATTTACATTTATTGGGCATAGGCTGCATATGCAGCCTATGCTCAATAAATGTAAATCCAATAATTATTTACAAGAAAACAAAGTTAATGTGAAATTTACAGACTATTATATTTTTGTACTTACGAACATTTTAGTCGTAAGAAGTTTAGTGAAACGGGCCCCTGGTTTGGCCCTCACATACGTCTTTGGAATTTTGTATGTGACAGTTTAATCTGGTTGTACCCTATTTTATGGGAAGGGGCCAAGTGACTGATGTGGTATGTTGCTGGGACGTTAAATGTGTTTTGTTATTACTAAGAAGAGACAATGCCACACCCTAGCCCTAACCCAAACAATTACATGTATCTTTCTGCCAATCCATCCACAGGTCTGTAGTGTTGAAAGGGTGATTGATATTGATCCCGTCAACACAGTGCGTATGTGCCGTGAAACACGGTGCCGTGAAATAGTTTTGATATCCTGTCCATATGACCTAATCACTGCGTATGAATATGTGTGGTGGCTGGGGCTATTAGTTGTTTTGCATTTTAAAGCCATTTGTAGGTGTTGACGGGATGAATAGAATAGTAGGTTAGTGCCGTGAATTGGAAAAAATATCTGGCGCGGCACAGAAACGGGATGTGCTCGGCAGAGCCTCGCCCATCCCGTTTCCTGAGCCTTGCCAGATATTTTTACCCATTCACGGCACTAACCTACTATTCTCTATATCATATCCCCACCTTGTTAAATGTGCCATCCAATCAGTTATAAATCATATTCCAAGGGAAATCCTGGGTGGTAGGTGGGAGCATGTGATGTGTAATTTAACGATCGGGATTCATTTTTATTTTTTACCGGAATTCCAACCGGAGACCTGGTTTCGCCCTCACGTATGTCATTGGCATTTTTGTATGTGACAGTTGAATCTGGTTCGAGTAATGCGATTATTCGCAATTTTATTCTCCCCAATGCAGGTTAAATGCGGGATCGAACCCGTTGGCCCGGACTTAAATGACCTTAGCTATTGATGGACCGTTAAACACCAATATGTATATCAAATACCGCTATCTGTATGTTTTTCACAGTTTCTGATAATAAATACTTGGATATAACGCAAGATTTGTGGAATTCAATCAAATGAAACGGTGCACATGTGCACAGTGCACATAGTGTACATGAAAAAATAACAGTATAGCATATTCTCAACAAGACGGTTCAAATGAGTTGTAACATATACTTTTATGAAGAAATGAAGAACATAAAACAATCTGATTTTTTTTCAACCATAACTATTATATACTTTGACTGCAATGAGTTAATTTGTCTGTGAACCTGTATTTTCAGGGAGAGAGCGGTGCAGGAGTTAGGTCGCCATGGTTTAGCCAGTTGATATCGCTCCACGAGTCCCATACGTTCTCCTCGCTCGAGAATTGCTACCAAGTTAGTTGCTGTTCATGATCACGAGGGTCCGTGCTTATTAAAGATACATGCCCACTTAGTAGGCATAAAATGTTCTTTATAGGAATTAAATAAATGTATAATTGTGTCACTATTCCACCAGTTGTAAAAATTACGAGTGCCCGCTATACAGATATAATCATTTAGTAATATGTATTTTACTGCTAGTGACTCGTGGTTGTATCAGGTTATTTTCATATGCAAATGAGGTATGATATTTTTAGCTCACCTGAGCGAAGCTCATGTGAGCTATTGTTACCGCAATGTGTCCGTCGTCCGTCGTATTCCATGAACATTTTCAAACGTCTTCTCCTTGGTAACCATTGGGTGTATAGTCACCAAACTTCATGGTCATGGTCCTTAGGTTGGGGAATTACAAAATTATTAAAATGACGTCATTACGTAATCCAAGATGGCCGCCGTCTAATAAAAATAGCACAAATTCTTCAAAAATCTTCTTCTCAAGAACCGCCAACTGGATTTCGACAAAACTTGGTAGGAATGATCGAAGTACAATGCTCTTTAAAAGTTGTTGAAATGGTGACCCCGGGGTCAAAATTGGGCGTGGCCCTGTGGGGTCAAATTTTATTTTTTACCGAATATGGTCATGTCATATATCAAATTGAAGGTATCAACGAGGCGATCACTCTGGTGCATTTTCTGTCGAAATCGGATGGTTATGTCATCCAAGATGGCCGCCGAAAGGTCAAAAGGTCGTTCTTTTATTAGAGATTTAAAAATTCTTCTTCACATGAACCGCTTGGCCCATGGTAGCCAAACTTAAAAGTTATGGTCCATGGGTGAAGCCTTTTCAGATTTGTTAAAATGTTGGTCATCGCTAATCCAAGATGGCCGCCGTCTAAAAATAGCATACATTCTTAAAAAATCTTCTTCTCATGAACCGCTCGCCGGATTTGGACGTAACTTGGTAGGAATTATCGAAGTACAATGTTCTTTCAAAGTTGTTAAAATGGTGACCCCGTGGTCAAAAATGGGCGTTTGGTCAAATTGGGGTCAAATTTTATTTTTGACCGAAGATGGTCATGTTATATATTAAATCGAAGGTATCATTGAGGCGATCACTCTGGTGAATTATTTGTCGAAATCGGATGGTCATGTCATCCAAAATGGCCGCCGAAAGGTCAAACGGTTGTTCTTTTATTAGAGATTTCAAAATTCTTCTTCACATGAACCGCTTGGCCCATGGTAGCCAAACTTAAAAGTTATGGTCCATAGGTGAAGCCTTTTCAGATTTGTTAAAATGGAGGTCATCGCTATTTCAAGATGGCCGCCGTCTAAAAATAGCATAAATTCTTAAAAAATCTTCTTCTCATGAACCGCTGGCCGGATTTCGACGAAACTTGGTCGGAATGATCGATGTACAATGCTCTTTCAAAGTTGTGAAAATGGTGACCCCGGGGTCAAAAATGGGCGTGGCCCGTGGGGTCAAATTGGAGTCAAATTTTATTTTTGACCGAATATGGTCATGTTATATATTAAATCGAAGGTATCAATGAGGCGATCAGTCTGGTGAATTATTTGTCGAAATCGGATGGTCATGTCATCCAAGATGGCCGCCGAAAGGTCAAAAGGTTGTTCTTTTTTGAGATTTCAAAATTACATAAAAATTCTTCACATGAACCGCTTGGCTCATGGTAGCCAAACTTAAAAGTTATGGTCTATGGGTGAAGCCTTTTCAGATTTGTTAAAATGGAGGTCATCGCTAATTCAAGATGGTCGCCGTCTAAAATAGCATACATTCTTAAAAAATCTTCTTCTCATGAACCGCTTGCCGGATTTCGACGAAACTTGGTAGGAATGATCGATGTACAATCCTCTTTCAAAGTTGTTAAAATGGTGACCCCGGGGTCAGAAAAGGGCGTGGCCCGTCGGGTCAAATTGGGGTCAAATTTTATTTTTGACCGAATATGTTCATGTCATATATCAAATTGAAGGTATCGATGAGGCGATTGTTCTGGTGCAATATTTGTCGGAATCGGATGATTATGTCATTCATGATGGCCGCCAAAAGGTCCATTTATTCGAGATTTTGAACGTCTTTTTCTCGGGAACCACATGGGTGATGCTGGCCAAACTTCATAGTAAGTTAAGATCCTTGGGTGAAGCATTTTCAGATTTGGTAAAATGAGTCCTCGCTTAATCCAAGATGACCGCCATCTAAAAATAGCACAATTTTTTTAAAATACATATGAACTCGATGTCTCATTCTCCTCTGGTGTTCATGGAGTTAGGTGAGCGAATTAGGGCCATCATGGCCCTCTTTAATTATTTATACTAATTAAATGCGTCACCTGAAAACATAATAATATAAAGTTTGATCATTGCACATCAAATTTGTTTTGCATATAACCCACGTCCGTCCGACCGCCCAGTCAAGGTCAATGAGGACACTGTAAGGCAAACATTTTAAACTTTCTTTTGTTATTAAATCTGCCAGCGAGGGGATTGATTAGCTTAATGATAACGATGCCCTTGTTTCATTTCTTCAACAACATTTTCCATTATCTTCTCCACAGGTATAGAATCAGAAACATCCTACCTTAGTGCTTCGCTGCGCAGATCACCAGAAAGAAGCGCATCTTCATTTGATGACTATACCCGTAACCCCGAGTCGACAAATAGAAGTTATTCCAATGATCTAGTTTGATTGTGATTCTCAGATTAAACAATACTTTGATAGGACCACATTTAACTTATGCGGACAGTATCTGGGGGTGTGCTGTTTCGGAATGTATCCATTATCATTATTTATAGCAGCTAAAACTTCATTGCAGTATTAGAGTTTCAGGTTTAACCAGGTTTCACACGACCGACCAAGCGGCCACTTCAGTAAACTTTGTACCACTAAAATGTTCATAAGTGCAAAATTAATGTAAATCCATCAATTGAAATTTACAGACGATCCTAAATTTGCATTATGAACATTCCAGTCATACAAAACTTAGTGAAATGGCCCCTAGACTGTCGGTGTTTACAAACAATGAAGATCTTGTTCTGGATCCTCACTATTGTCTATTTTTCTGTATGTAGACATATAAACTGCCTGACTATGGTGTATTGGTAAATGTGGCTGTGACTGGAGAAAGTGGGCTTATCATATGTGATGTGTGACCAAGTTAGTTCCTGATCAAATATCACTCGTGTAGCCTGATAACGATCTATTTTGCTTGTTAGAAGCATGATGGGCGTTTCATTGATGGAATGGCAAACAGTGCAGATCCTGATCAGACTGCAGATGCACATGCTGATCTGGATCTACACTGGTGTCAAAACCCATAAGCCCCATTTCTCCAGTCACAGTTATGGTGTATTGGTAAATGAGCTCAGATATCATAACATTCATGCTACATTAGTTTTGTGTGCGTCTCAGATTGATGAAATTTGTGTAACAATTTCAGAAGTTTCACAAACATTTAGTCGTTTTTCAGCCAAAAAAAAAGAAGGTTAAATATACATGTATATGATCTGATCCAGGCCCAAGTGCTACTAGTACAGTGAATATGGAGAGATAGAAAAATGTAAATTGTTCTATGTTATAAACGTTCTTTACACACAGTGATCTGATGAAACACTCTTTAATAACCAATCTTGCCTACAGAGTATATATACCGTGAATATGTCTCGTATAAACTACAAAGTTTGATGAATGGATACACTACGTGTTTCGGATATTTGCATGTAGAATAACGTCCACTCTTATAAGGTCGAGTATAAGTAATATCTGTGATAATGTCACTGTGTATGTGTACACAATTATATACAGATTTGCTTGAGATATTGTTGAATTCATGCGAATAGCGCTACATAGCCACCAAAATTAAGAGGTATGACTGCATTTGTATTTGAAATTACGACGTTCAGTAACAAGATCATATCTGAAGTTAGTGAACTTCCTGGACTAATGCTGAAGTGATGGATGGCTGCTGTCTTGGGTGTGTGAAATGTGGCCGTGACTGGAGAAATGGGGCTTATGGATGTTGTGACCAGTGTAGATCCAGATCAGTCTGTGCATCCGTACAGTCGGATCAGGATCTCCACTGCTCACCATTCCATCACTGAAAGATCTGTCATACTTCTAAGAAGAAAATTAGATTGTTTATCAGACTACAGTTGTGTCCTATTTGATCAGGAGCTACACTGATCACAAAACCCATAAGCCCCATTTCTCCAGTCTCAGCCACCAGTGAGATTATGTATCTCGCAAAACTAGACATTGTGTCTTTAATTTTTATATCTTTAAGTTAACTATACTTTTCCTCTAATGATACTGTATGTTCATGATTGCAAAGCATACACACATATCATGAAATACACATGTACCTGCATTACAGTGGAACCTCTCTAAACCAGACACCCGGGTGTTTAGAGAGGTGCCACCAACGAACATATCTGTGATATACATATTGAGATAGCAATGCACCGTTGATCATGTTGAGTTACACTTGTGAACAAGAGTTGAGTTATAACACGATGTTGTCATATCACAAAATAGATGGTGTCCTAATAAACATGGTTACTACATGATTGCCGATGTTACCATATTGCCTAAATGAGACAAGCCTTGTGATTTTGTACCTAAGAAGATGTGCGATTTTTCATGAAAACAGTCTACACTCGTTTACTCAAAGTCAAGGGGACCGGGGGAAAATACTTTGAGTTCGCAAACATTTGTGTTAACAAGTTATTACGTGGTTTAACATGAACTTGGGACCAAGAATTTTACTGAGAGAAGGTAAGATTTTACTAAGAGGTTGGTAACGAGTGTATACTGTATATACAGAAACTGATATTTTCTTTAAACGATGTCAAAAGTTGGTGAAACTAATTGTTGCATGGCAAATGCGGAATGTTTAATAAATGTCTTATAAAGTCATCACATATGATATATCTTCCATATGATTATTACAGGTACATAACTATATACATCATACATCACTCGACTCGTGTTGATGAAAAAGGTGTTTTATAACCTGGTTATAATCCTGTGTGGCCTGTATGTAAAATATATATCCATGCAAGTGTATTGATTTTAATACCACAGTTGCGTTGACATTTGTTTTGTTTATTCCGACTGATTCATCCGACTGTGCAGACTGATCAGGGTCTACACTGTTCACCACATGTTGATTGAAGCAGCCTTGGTGGTTCTAGAACCAGTTTCGTATCTCGGTTTTAATACAGGTGTGCTTCAGCTGATAAATACTGGTAAAAAAGCAATACAGTCATATTTGTCATGAGGATTACATGGATAAAATGCAAATACATGAACTGCATTAAGCTGACGTATTCGTGTTATGTAGAGTATTAAAGGTACATGCCCACGCAGCAGGTTACACTACTACTACTTTTCATGTTCTGTCATGCCTTATATGAGCCATTTGTTTACCCACTAACGAGTTATTTTTAATTACGGCGCGTGTTAATTGGTGTTAAATCGCATTTTATATGCCGCGACCAGAAAGGGTATTTTCCGACCTCGTGCTATTTTTACCAACACGCGTCACATGACACGGTCGATCATATCACATCTTTGACATGCGCAGTAAAGTATCGGCAGTTGAGAAGAAAAATCTCTGTTCGAGTCTAAATCTCCACGTAACTATTTCCATTTGGTGATCTGGTCGAAAATATTAACCACTCTCTCTCTCTCTGTACTGCCTGTCACTCAGACATTTCGCCTTTTTTTTGGCCGACGCCTTTTCATACAATTTCCATCCTGGACGTTTCGACATGTTGATATTCTTGTTTACATATTGGGCAGCCTTCTGGCGCACGTAGTATACTGCGCATGCGCACCGTAAGCCGTGATGTGAAAGTCGTCGTCCCTGCACATTATCAAAATAGACTGTTACCACCGCGCGTCGCTTACAGTAAATTGATAATTAATAAATGATTATATTTGTATAGCGGGAACTGGTGGAATAGTGATATAATTATACACTTATTTAATTCCTATAAAGAACATTTTGTGCCTACTGCGTGGGCATGTACCTTTAATGGCTAAAAGTTTGTCGACAGCAAAACGTGGAACAGACAGTAGTTAACATTTATATAAGTATGCTTAACCCTTTCAACCCTACGGAACTGGAATGGACTGTGATATGCTAATGTTCCGACCAATCCAAAATGATTTTCAGATTCGTACATTTATGAAAAGGGGGTGTTTTTGTTCTAAGAAATATTAAAATTACTTTCAAAAAGTGCAGATCCTGATGAGACGGCTCGTTTCGGGTTCAAAGGGTTAAACTGCAGCTATCCTACATGTATATGGCCATGTAGGCAGTGCAACATTCACACATGTTAATAAGTTGCTATGTTCCTTGAGTGGCCGATTTCATTAAAATTGCAAAGTATACTTATCTAGCAAAGCATACTTTGATGGAGTAATCATTTATTATTTCCGAAATGCATTATTTCATATAGAACTAACGACAGCATATAATTTAAGATTAAAAGTATGCAGAAATTATTTTACTGAATTTATTACATTATCACAGCCAAAATGGCTGTGATACTGTAATAAATTCAGTATAATAAAAATTAATAAATATATCATTAAATTGAAAATGTCTCCCTCAAAGTAAACTTTGCTAGATATTAAGTATACTTTGCAATGTTGGTGAAATAGGTTTCAGATCATCGCGCCATTGTTTACCTTAGCTTCTCGACCAATGAAATAACAGCAGCTCGTCTCAATGAATCTCACATTGCCACACTTTCGCCAATATATATTAAATTAATCATTAAATGTACCTCCGCTATATTTAGAACTGATTTTACGCCTTGTTGTCATCAGGTCAAGAGACTCGAAGCATGTTACCACCCACACACGCGCTCACTTCGTGTCACACCGCATGATATCACCTTCTAGTAGAGCGATTGTACATCACGTGTAGGGGCTGACCTTCGTGACTGGGCTGGTAAGCAATAAGTACGTTATCGTTCACATATTGAATTTTTAATAAATTAATTTCTATCTCGCTAACGCTCGCAACGAAATTAATTTATTAAAAAGTCAATATATGAACTATAACTATTACTTATCTCAAGATAGCTTGATATCCCCGGGTAACTATATGCGACTAATCACGTCAACATTGCACTTAATACGTTTATGCTTGGCTACGTGCAATTTCTGATCAGTTCGTGCTTCAGTGCAGCTGAATATAGAAGTCGTGCAGATTCGTTA